>JAVJIF010015002.1:0-102004 GCA_038442645.1 Agave tequilana
TATTGACCAAGTAACACTAATATCCTCGAACTATGTTATTAGCAAGAACACCTCCTGAGTTAATGATGTTTAATTTTATTTCCTGTTTTGTCACTCTTTTTATGTCTTTCTTCTCGACTTCTTTCTTTTTTCACTTCTCCCTCACATGCTTCTTCAAAACAATCTCTAAATCAAACCTAGATAATCTTTTTTCTCCTCCCTCTCCTCTTGTTTCTCTTATTACTCTCTTTCTCTCTCTTCCCCTCCTCATCTCTCTCTTCTCTTTTTCACTCCTCCATCACCTCTTTTTCTCAAAAGTAATCCATCAAATAAAACTCAACGTCTCCAAATCACTCTTTTCTCTTCAAAATATAGAATCAAAATCAAGACTGATATCTCTCACTCTCCTTTCTTCAAATTTCAAATTTCAAACTCAAAATCTTTGCTTTCTCTTCAATATATATATCTTTTTCTCTTCAAAAACTCAAACCCTTGTCCAACCCAAACACAAAATCCGCTTCAAGTTGTTACTGTTTGTAACTTGATGTGGTTACTGTTGTTGCATTTTGCTATCGATTTGGGGCGGAGAGAGACGAGGGAGGGGGAAATAGATAGGAAAAATTGGAGGAAGGAGAGGAAGGGAGAGATAATAAAAAAAGTAATGAAAATTGAGGAGATTCAAGTAAAGAGAGGGAAATAGCAACAAAAGAGAGAAAAAAGGGTAAAATTGGAAATATAAAATAATTCTTCACCCCAACTGTTAACTCAAGCGGTGTTCTTGCTAATAACACAACTCAGGGGGTACTAGTGCTACTTAGTCTATAGTACAGGGGGTCTTTCTGTAATTTACCATTTTTTATATATCCAAATTAGCCATAAATCCCCTTTTGTAGATCTTGGACTCAAGTCTACACATTGGTTTTCCTATATTTGGGAAAGGGCTTTGAGCAGCCAATTTACAAAATTGCCACATTTGGTTTCAAACAACATAGCATCATGGAGTTCTATCTACTGCCGCACAAGGCGTTCTAATTAATTCCATAAACAAGTCAACCAAGTTAGGTCCCTAATCTATTGTTGAATTATTTGAGTAGAATCTATGTAGCATAGATACTTCATCAAAGGAAGTACCCGTGTCAAATACTTTTCTGATACTTGAACACTCCAATACATGTTCGATACTTGACCTGTACGTGTCGGATACTCTTTATAATGCATCCTAAAATTTACAACGTATCTTATAGATGTATCGGAGTCGTATCCTTATGTAACCACGACTAGAAATTAAATGAAAGAAATCTAGTTTTGAAAAATCTAATTTTGAATGAAATTTATGACCTTATTACTTGTAAACATATTGAATTTATATAACTTGTCTAGTTTCTCAATAAGGATCATTCATATAGTTATTGATATATATTGTGTTTTTTAATTATCGTACCTTTAAAAAATTCATGCTATAGATAATGAGCATTAAGACACATAGACAGTATAATTTAATAATTATTGAATATTTATACAATATACGATAACATATTTTTATCCATATCTATATTTAAGCATTGTGTATTACATGTGTATTTATATATATGGACACACAAAAACACAAATATATACACATAATTTTGTCATATCCATGCCGTACTCATGTCTTAGTTTTTAAAAATTAGTTGTATCCCTATGTCTGTATCGTGTTGTGCCCATATCCCGTATCATTGTCCATGCTTCATAGACTAGAATACAAAGTTGTATCTGAAGCAGAATAATCATTGATTAGATTTTGAATGAGATTGAAGCCATACCACACTCTGTGGGACACCGGGGGGTGGTAATGCAAGATTCCTGGAGGTGGCTTGCGATCATATGATCTTTTATCGAACCTCCATTCTCCAATCTTTCCGTAAGTTGCCTGACCCTGGGAATTGTGACCAGCATTAGACAGCCCATGCACAGTATTATGATATCCATGTATAGATTACATTCATTTCTTTTCAAGACATGCATAATGAACAAGTAACTTGGAGGTGTCTTTACCTTCAAATCATAGTCACAACCATATGTGTAGTGAATAATGAATTTATCACCAACCTCTAAATCCCAAGGAGGCTTTAATAACAATTATAGAGAAGTTAGTACTGTTTAATAAAGAGAGGACGCAAATTACAAGTGATGCCAACCTGAATCATGAAATCTTTGTGTAAGATGTTTCCCACTCCATGCAAAGCAGATGCAACAGCATATGCATACCTATAAATGACACAGTAAAAGATGAAATGAGTTCTCCATTAAGGAAGGAGATTAATTCCAGCCACAAAGTGCATATCCAAGTTTAATTTGTCCTAGAAGGAAACATGGAATTTAAAGTGAAGTAAACATTTTCCAAAGTTTGGGAGAAATACAAACTCAAAAGGAAAATGCATTTTTCTCAGATCTATGGCTATCTATGGTGCATCATAGTTGAATGCAATTCACATAGAAAATATGACATCTTTCCCATTGTTCGAGATTCATAGTCTACAAGAATTTTGGAGGTTTGCATGAGCTTTGTGCAAAAAGACAATAAGGTAGGTATCCCTACTCCAAATCCTTCCAGGATTTATGGTTAAGACCCTCAAATATCAATAGTGTCCATAGCAAGGACTCTAGCACCTGACCAGCAGGTTGACGTTAGGTTGACAGCATTGTACTCCATAGACAATCGCTTCTTGATGAGAAAAGACTTAGATAATAATGATCACGATAACTATAAATTAGAAATTTTAAATATGGTTCAAACAGTATACGCATAATAAAGAAGAACAATATCAAAAGATAGCAGCTATACCAATAACATTGTAGATGATAATCTACAAGTACTATATGAATATATTTTAATATTTCAAAATATTTGTGAATGGCTCATACAGAATTCATGAAATTTGTAATTTCTGGACTAGTAATTAATCAAAGTTGAAGTGAATAGTATTTCAGAGAATCTCTCAGGTAATAAAGAACTTGAAACAATTCCAAGATCACTGCAGTTAAATCCTATAGATCCTACCAAAAAATAAAATGAAATAGAAAATTACTATGAATGTGAACCCGTAATAAGAGAATACAGTATTCAGAAAAATGATATCAAGGTAACACAATATAAAGTGTACACGGTGAAATTACATCTCAAGCACCCAGCCAAATGCTTTATCTGCTTCAGGATCCCTCTTCATTGCCAAAGAAACATTCATCCATGTTGGAGCTATCTTCATAAGAGATGCCTAAAGCCACATGGAAGTATTGTGTGAATTGAAAGCTAAACAGTAAACAACATATCATTAGTAGTTCACATAATGAAATACCTTCTCAACAATTACAGGGGAATTCCCTATAGGGTCAATATCAGTGATGGGTCCCTTGTCCACAGGGAAGAATTTTCGGAGAGTAGACTCATACTTTTTTGGTTCAATGTAGAAAAAAGGGAATGCAGCTGCAGGCCTTCTTTAGAGAGGTTTGGTATAGGCTTAACAATAAGATGGTCTGGTTCTGCCATCAATATATATCTGCAAAGGAAGTACCAACAATTATCCAGAAGATTAGAAAGATTAGGGAACCAAGATACAGACCATTCTATTTTTCAGCAAATCAATGCAGCAAGAGATGCTTACTCTTCCTGGATGTTTGCTTTTTGAAGCCACTGAACAAAAGCCCAAGGCCTGTTAAGGACAATGTATCCCTGATATTGTAAGAGGGAATCCAGTTAACAGAACATACTTGACACATACATATAAAAAAATTGGTGATGATAAGACCACATGACAACATTGTCAATTTAAGCTTCTTCTGCATAGGACTAACAGATTGACCAATACAGTGGATGAATGCTCTAATGGTAGTAGTCGCAGCACACCAAGCTATATTGTACCCTGTTACTTAACCAAGTACACCAAACACCAAAACCAACTCGGTGATTCCCTAAGATTTTAATTTTAGAATACTCAACCAAATAATTCCAAAGGTTATCTTAAAAGATTGATGAGGTAGACGTGCGCGCGCGCGCGATCTTGGTAAGTTGAAATTACAGATTCAAAGTCAGTGTCTTTTATTAGTGTAGAGTGCAAATTCCCAATGAAGAACATAGTTTTCCGCACAAGAGCAAATGAATACTCCCTGATCAGAATATATGACAAAGAGATACCTGATGTTATCAATACGCAGAATCATATAGGGTCTGTTTGTTTCGTCGCAAAACGTCGCAAGTCGTAAGTCGTAAATGAGAATGAAAAGTGAACTGTAGCAGAGAAAATATATTGTGTTTTACAGTGTTTTGGTTGGGTAAAGTGAAATTGTAAATGGAAAAGTATATTGTGTTTTACGGTGTTTGGTTGTAAAGTGAAAGTGTGAATGAGAAAGTATATGTGTTTTACGGTGTTTGGTTGATAACTTAAAGTGTGTAGTGAAAAGTTGGCCACAAAATTAATTGTAGCAGTGATTTAAATATTATAAATACTATTAATTAAATATACTATTGAAAATTAAATTGTACTAATAAATTTGAGATAAAATATTATATTTTAATTATAACAATAATATTAATAAAATATTACTAAAATATAACTAAATAAATAATTATAAAATTTTAAGAAATATAAAGAACATTAATAAAATTTTAAGGATACTAATAAAACATAAATATTAAAAATCTTAAGAAAAATAATAAAATATAGTTATAATATTATAATATTATAAAATACTTAAGATTATTATAATATTTAATAAACAATATTAAATTAATAATACTATTAAAATAATTAAATATTAAATATTAAAACAATATTAAAAATAATAAAAAACTAAAAATACAAATATAAAATAATTAGATAAGAAATTAAACACTATTAAAAATTTAAAATATTAAATATTTAATAATATTAAATTATATATTGATTATCAATCACTGCTTTGGGACTGCAAGTGTACTACAAGTAGAATTTACATGACCACAAAATTAACTGTAGCAATTGCAAGTGGGAAAATGTGAGTGTAAAAGTGAGATTTACATGATCACAAATTTAACTGTAGCAACTGCAAATGGGAAATGAGAGTTGTATTTTACAAGTTGTTTTGCAGTGAAACAAACAGCGGAAAATGGAAAAGAGATTTTACGACTTGCGATTTTGCGGCCTTTTGCGGGGAAACAAACGGACCCATAAATGTATCTAAATCTAAAATTACATAACCTTTGTTGTTCCATGATGCTTACATGCCTTTGAGAGAAAGAAGCTTCGAGTTAAAAAAACTAAGAGAAATGCTTTATAGAGAAATATAGGTCACAGTTGTATATATTCAGATCCAAATAAATAAATTATGAGTGAGATTGTGGTAAAACTTCTAGATAGATATGGCTAAAAGTTAGAAGACCAAAGGAAGCTTAGGAGTTTGCATTGGAGAATTTGGCGTATGGTCGAGACAATAATATAGAGAACATCATGCTACCAAATGAACACTAATTGGACTCCTATTGAAAATGATGTTATCCTTACAACAAAAGACTACAAAATCAGACCCATTTTCCTTGCATGATAAGCAAGTTACTTAACAAAGGCAAAACCAGTGTTGTCAAAACATGCATCTAACCTAAGTATGTATGCTTGCCAGACAAATGCACGTCTTGCACGCGTCCTAAATACCTACACATCTATAAACAGCGCTTTTTCTCCAACACACACATGCATACACACATACATGCAAACAAGAAGATAGGGTATCATATATGCTTCGTTTTTACCCATCCTAAACCATAGTCTCTTTTTCCCTGCCCTTCATTGTTTCCATGTGCCACCACTCTCCGCTATCAGCAGGATTACGTTAAGCATGGGAAGCAGCAAGATTGTCTGATTGACTCATTGACTACAATTGTGGTTTTTAACACCTCATCGCTCTCATCCCCATCTGCCAACTTGTTTAATACCAACTCTGTGACACCAGACATAAAAGACTAAGCAATTTCTCAAACATCTTTTTCAGTAATTAATCGTCTCTCTCTCAATGCCATAAAACTTTCCACTATCTTTAATATAACAATCCTTCATCCACCTCCCTCTCTTGATTTTCTTTCATTAGGCACTAGCTAGGACTCTCCTTTTTCTTCCATTTCTTTCCTTAGTTTTTGTTGCCAAGTAAACAATATCTTTCTATGATGCAACATTCAGACTTGTTGTGGATAAAACAATCTGTACGCTCTGATACCAATTGTTGTGAATTGATGGCCCCCACGACCAATCACTGGGGCGATGCAACGGAAGCAACACAGGATCGACAAGCAACGAGAAAAAAAAAGAGAAAGGGGAAGATATTCCGAAGTATAGAAAGCCAACACATAATTTAACGTGATTTCACCGATCAAACAGATCGTGTGTACGTCTACGGGAGAAAGGAAAGAAACTTTATTAAACTTTGGGAGTACAGTTAGAAATACTTACACCACTCGCTAAGAAGATTCTAAGTCCATTGATGGCCACCAAGAACAGTGAAACCCTGATGGCTAAAGCTTCTCACACGAATCTCTCTTTGATGAATTACGCCCTTTAGGAATTGCTAATTCATTTGAAGGCCAATCCTAAGGGTTTATTTATAAATTATAGAACTCTCCTAGTCCTATACAAACTTCATCAATACGAACAATCACCGTCTCAGATGAAAGAAAACTCGAATCCAACTCAAAACTGAAAACAGCTCCAGAAAAAACAGTCAGACCCGATACTAGTCGACTAGGCCTTAGCATAAATCGACTAATAACATGTATATAGTCGACTATACCTCTTCTTCCGTAAAGAATTTCTCTAATAACCCTGAACCTAATCGTCGCAAAAAAGTGCGTACTGTACTTTTATGTTTACGAGCCAATTCGTTAACATACCACCGAGCCATTTTCTATTAACATAATGACATCGAGCCCTTATTGCAGCCGATGCTACTAAATCTGCTGCTTTATTTTTGGTACCAACGATTAAGAAGTTTTTTCCTCGACTTGCTGCATCAAAACTAAATCACAGGCTTCTAATAAAAAACGAGCAGTTCTAGTAAGATTTATAATATGAATACCTTTACGCTTTGCAGAGATATAAGGAGCCACTCTAGAATTCAATTTCTTAGTACCATGGCCAAAATGAACTCCTGCTTCCATCATGTCTTCCAAATGGATGTTCCAATATCTTCTTGTCATTCTTCCCACGCTCTTTTTTTAAATAAATAAATAATTATTCCTACAGAACTTTCTACCGAGATTGACCATTGATACACAGCCCAACCATTAATTTTTATTATTACTTACTAATTTTATTTATTACCAAATCAATAACTAGTAAATAACTAGAAAGTAATTTAAAGAAGAAATTCTCTGACGACTCTGACAAAATTCGAGAACCGAACTCTCTGTTTGCAAGACCTAGTCGACTATACGAATGTATAAGTCGACTAATTTTTATCATTAGTCGACTATACCAAGTATAAGTCGACTAATACTAAGCACAACTTCTTGTGCATGTGTCCTTTGATCTTTGAAGTTTCGTCTACCTTCACGACGTATTCCAGTCATAATCCTAACAATCTCCCCCTTGACTTGAATTCATCCAAGTCCGAGAATAGCCACCATCCTCCATGTGCTAACATCAATGCACAATTGAACGAATCTTGACTTTATCTCCATCTCACTCCCTCTTCTCCATAACCCCCTTATGGGGTTCACAATTTGATTAGATCGAACAAATTCAGACCCGATCTGAACTTGATCACCCAACGATCTCCTTGATCCACGCAGGATTTGTGAAAATTTGCTCCACCATAGGAGTAACGATCTGGACTTTCTTATTTTGCGCCGGCGTTGCCTAGTCCCAATCTACCTTCAGGGTAAAACTGAACATCAGAGCTCGAAATCATCGTAGTCTCCGATTGTTCCACAACCTTCGATCTTGAAGCAGATAACTGCAATCCACCAACTGTAAGATCCGAATTTCGCAACATATAAATATCGCCGACACGTTCGGCCTGAAACTTCACGTGGGCATCTTTAAAAACTTTCATAAGATCACCTTTAGAACTGAAACTGAACCCTTATCCATGTAGGGTTCTAATAGAGATGAGATTGTACTTAATTCGGGAACATGATGAACGCCTTGAAGAGTAGTGATGCATCCATCATGAGACCAAAACTGGATTGTTCCTTCGTCAATCACCTTTCTCGTAGTAGAATTCCCCATGAAGACTTCTCCCTCTTGAACCTAAGTGTATGAGGAGAACATCTTCCTATTGGAACTGATATAATGTGAACATCCAGAGTCAATTATCCATCTATCTTTGGTACCGACCGATCTGTCTGTAACAGATAGAACGTCACACTTTTCTTCATCTCCTTCAGTCAGTTCAGCGACACTAGTATCTGGTTGTTTCTTCTTTCGAATGCAACAATCAGCTCTAATGTGCCCCTTCTTGTGACACCAGTTGCACAACAAATTTTTGTGTTTTCGGTTACCTCTGAAACTTTCATAATTACTCCTCCTTTGAAAAGTGAACTTGTCAGGAATCATCAAGATGAGACTCACCCGTCAACTGATTGTCAATTTTGTCTTTATTAAGCAGATGCTCTTTGACCTCATTAACCTCAATAGTTGATTTGCCTCCATAAATGATAACTTCCCTAAAGCTCTTATATGAAAAAAGTAAAGAACACAATAATATAAGTGTTTGATCCTCATCTTCTATCTTAACATCTAACTTATCTAAATCATTGATAATAGAGAAAAATTCTGCAATGTGAGACTTGATAGGTGCACTTTCATGCATTCGGAGAAGAAGAGATGTTGCTTCAGGATCAACCGATTCGCCAACGACTTTTTCAGATAGTGGTCCTGAAGTCGCTCTCACAACGAGGATGATGTTTTTCTCCGTAGAAAACTCATCCAACATTTTGTCCACCAAGCAAAGCTGAATAGCCGTCAAGATTTCTAATCTAATTCCTATCAAGTTTTTTCTTTCATGTCTTGAGGCTTTTCTCCCGCCGAGTAATGCTTTCTTCAACCAGCTCTGGTCAAGATGGTGTACATCCTAATCTGTCACCTGTTAAAATTGATGACATCATCGAACTTCTAAATATCAAACTTGATCGCAGACATCTTCATGTTGACCTTGCTCTGATACAATTGTTGTGGATAAAACAATCTGTATGCTCTGATATCAATTGTTGTGAAATTAACGGCCCCCACGACCAATCGCTAGGCGGCGCAACGGAAGTAACACGAAATCGATGAGCAACGAGAAGAAAAAAGAGAAAAAGGAAGATATCCGAAGCATAGAAAGCTAACACACAATTTAACGTGGTTTCACCGATCAAACAGATTGTGTGTACGTCCATAGGAGAAGAGGGAGAAACTTTATTAAACTTTAGGGAAGTGCAATTAGAAACACTTACACCTCTCGCTAAGAAGATTACAAGCCCTTTGATGGCCACCAAGAATAGTGAAACCCTGATGGTTAAAGCTTCTCACACGAATCTCTCACTGATGAATTACACCCTTTGGGAGGAGTTCCTAATTCATTGAATATATTGAAGGCCACCCCAAGGGTTATTTATAGACCATAAAACTCTCCTAGTCCTATACAATCTTCATCAATACGAACAACCGCTGCCTTAGAGGAAAGAAAACTCGAATCCAACTCAAGACTAGAAACAGATCCAGAAAAAGAATCAGTAAGACCCAACACTAGTCGACTAGGCCTTAGTATAAGTCGACTAATAACATGTATTAATCGACTATATTCAATTATTAGTCGACTACTCTGACAAAATCTGAGAACCCAACTCTCTGTTTGCAAGACCTAATCGACTATACCAATGTATAAGTCAACTAATTCTTATCATTAGTCGACTATACCAAGTATAAGTCGACTAATACTGTGCAAAGCTTTTTGTGCACGTCCGTCCTTTAATCTCCTAAGTTTCGTATACCTTCACGACGTATTCCAGTCATAATCCTAACACTTCTTCCTTCGAGCAAGGAGACTGTCTGTTCTAAGAGTGTGGCTTCAAGCTTCAGTCTGAGCAGCCATCATGCAGGGTCGAAAGCTGTAAGTGATTCATGCTCAAGCATGCGCAATTTTGTTAGAGTTTAACCTAATGATAAATCTTTTAGCACATATGCTTAGACACTATTCACATTTTGTTATATTGTCAATATCTTTTACATAATCCACCTTATCAACAAAATTGCACTTTTATGCAAAAAATGATGATTATACACACAATCTGACAGGAGAAGGTTGGACTAACCAGGTTCCTTGATTGACTTTGATTTACCATTGTTTTGCTCTAACAAAATTTGTAATCTGCATTGGGCTCGCAGCCTAGGTGATCGCTAATACAAGTGGCACTACAGAGTACGGACTACTTATATCTGGCAGTTGTTGCATGGGACAGTAAAACTTTTAGACCTTTAAGTTTTCTTATTCAATGTTGTAGGTTGCCAAGTATAAATTTTAAATTTGGATGACCATTTTGTAGTTAATAACAAGAGTATTGGGCACGAGTAATTTATTACAAATATTAACTCAACTCAGCAGCTCTATCGTTAACAATGGAAGGATTCTTTCAACATAAATCGTTATTTTCAAATTTTCCAATGAGAACTCCTCCGTGAGTTGGAATTTCTTATAATTCACAAAACAAAAGCTAAAAAATGAAGGGGGGGAAAACCAAACCCAATTTCATGCCTTTGGATGTTTTCATATCACAAACAAGTATTCCAATGTTTTTAGGTTTTGTGGTTGCAAACGATCAAAACTAAGGATAGCAATTGATGTTTGTTACAAGAGCTACAATTTCAGACAGGATGGCAACAATGTGAAAAGAGGAGATCATCACTCAAATTTTAGAATTTTTACTCAAAGTAGAAAGTTCTATATCATGATATTATGGAATTTCAAGGTCCTTCATTGGTTTCAAATCAAGCCAAAATCAATTGTTTTCTCACTTATCTATTATCCAAACAAACCATTAAAGATAATTCTGATCTGATATAAGTTTAAATTTCTAGAAAGAAAAGGCAACGAAGGTAAATGTAGTGGATCTTTTGATTTTCCTTTTCAGTGTTGTAGATTGCAACCAATAGTGTAGACTTTAACTTGGATGAACGGTCTTGAAGTTAATAATAAGAGTTTTAGTAGTTTTGAAGGTTTCTAGCAGAATAAATCTTTTATCGTAAAGTTTTCAACGAAAATCCTGATTACTACGTCGTGAATTGGAATTACAAAACCAATCCAATTACATGCCTTTGGATGTTTTCATAGTAAAAAGGTGCCTTTTTTTTTTCTTCTTATTTTGTTGTTGTTGTAGATTTGGTGGTTTCAGAGCTGTTCAAAAAGAACAGCTTAGAGAACCTACACAATTAGCATTAGTTGTTGAATGTCACATGTCCCTTTCACTTCATTCTCCATTTTTTTCTAAAAAAAATAATCCTCCACTGATCAAATACTAAAATAGATAGTCCAATTTCTTTCTTTTTACAAAATAAAGCTCATTTCTAAATTCACAGAGCAGTCAATGAGTCAGAAATTGGTAAAATTTCTGGTACCTGATCCATGCCAGGAGGCAGGGGGTCGGCCACGAAGGTGGGGATCTCGTCCATGAACTGATCGGGCTTGCCGGAGTGCAGGATCCGGGTGAACCCGCCCATGTCGGACCCGGGCACCGCCCGGGCCTTCTTGAACCAGTAGAACATGACGCGGCACTGCCACGTGTTGTAGACGGAGTCGGAGGCAGTGACGGCGGTGTGGAACAGCCGCCGCCGCTGGTGGTGGTTCTGGTGCCGTCGGCCGAGGGGCATTCGGATGACGGGGTCGAGGGTTGATCGCGGGCCAGGGAAGCCCGGCCCAAGAGGGGCGGTGGAGGAGATGAGAACGTTGTAGGTGATGAGGGCGACGGCGGCGGTGATGAGGAGAGAGGAGATGAAGCTGCCCCCACAACCCATTTTCTTTGATTTTTTTACCCCTTCTTTCTTTCTTTCTTTTTTTTTTTGGGCTATGTTGTGAATTTGAGATATATTATAGCACTGTTGAGTAGTAGTTTGAGATTCGGTGGGTGATGGAGAAGAGGTGGCACGGGGCTCAGTTTGACCTTGCTGCTCTCAGTGGAGCGGACTGAGCCCCGCCTGCCTGTTTCCAGAGAGATGCCGGGGACAAAAGGTACAAAAGCGCAATTTTTTTTTTTTTTTTTTGAATAAAATCTAATTTTAAATTTTAATTTCTAAAAGGAGCAACTCTCAAATTTGATTGCAAAAAACGACGTCATCTGACTGACACAGGCTATATAGGCGCCACATTGACGGCGGGTGATTTCGCTCCGCCAATGTGACGCGTTCTAATCGCTAGCGGTTGCCGTTTGGATGCACTACTTTGTTTCTACTTTGTTATATCTTATACTTGATCGTGCTATTTTGTTTCCATATTACTAAGGTTCATCTCAGATGGTTACTTCTTTTGGAGGACTTCGATGCATATACTTTTATGTTTTAGGGTAGTGTTGTTGATAGGTAGTGAAAAATGCATAATTGTCATCATATATACCATCACATTTGCACATTTATTCATATTATAATGCACATTTATTAATATTTCGTTATTTAATGTGTGCAGGCCTCGAATTATCAATTTAATAAGAAATAAAGCTTAAAGAGCCCAAAGCCCAGATCCAAGCCCATGTTTGAAGCCCAGGTGAAAAAACGCAAATACAAAGAGTCAAAATGCAAATACAAGGGCTAAAAGTTGCAAATATCAGAGATAAGGGAAGGATAGACTTCTATCCAACCCTAAACACTTGCAGGATGAGGATAAAAGCCCAAAATTCGTGGATAGAAGATTTAGGATATTTGAGATCAAGGTAACTTGATTACTAAGTTATCTCGAAATCCCAGATGGAGAGCCAGGATCACACTTCCAGAAGCAAAAGCCCACATGGACGGACCAGGAGAGGCCACGCGCCAAAGCACGTGGCCAGAAGTCACCAAATTGCCGCAAAAGCGCGGCAATATCCCAGATTCCGCGGCAAAGTGGATGAGATCAGTTTCCAATTTTCGTGGGCGACTCTATCCGGGACTCCTCTACAATCTGCACTATAAATATCTCTGCAGGCGCAGCAGAGAGGGGCATGCAGAGACGACTAGGGTTTTCTTTAGCCATTTTTTTATTCAGCAAGTTGTAATTTTTTTTCGTTCCATATACGTTGTGGAGAAGGAGACGATTGTGTAACCAGAGGTTCATCTGAAATAAAGGTCACTCTTTTGTTCTCATTTATTTTCTGCAATTCCATTTTATTTTGTGATCTTTCTGATTGAAGTTTTAATCTGTGATCTCTTCTTGTTTTCTTTTCCTTTTCTTTGCAATCTTTTTCATTAAATAAAAATAAAAAAAATAAATAATTTGAAAAGAAAAAAATAATGAAGAACTAAATCTCTCTAGTGGTTTGCTGAGACTCTTGAAGCAACCCTAGAGCAGTTAAGCCTAGATCTGATTAAGGAACATCTATCGAAACCCTAGGTATTAAAAAACAATTTTTCTAGAAGATTAAACAAATACCTAGAAATCCTAATCTAGGTTGCATATTAAAAAGACTTTTCATGACTTCAACTTAAGAACTAGGACAGCATAAGTTTGAGATTCGTCTTTTATTAGGCTGCACCTAGATGTTAGGATGAACCACAGTTTAGTTTTTAGATAATGTAACTTAGCAAGAATCTAGCATTGATTTTTCTTGCTTGAATTATTTGTAATGACTTAGGGTGAATCATATCAATCTTAAGATGAAGATCAAGCTCCTTAACTTGCAATAGGGTTGTGGTAGAAGATCAGCAAAACCACGTCTTTAATCTCATATTTTCATCACCAATCTAATCTCTCTTTTCTTACTTGAAGCATACAGAGGAATCGAGTCGAAAAGCTTTCATCGCATCCTTCCCTGAGGATCACGACCCGCTTGAGCCCTTGCTACAGCGGATTCGCATTGAGACTAAGAAATCTGAACTCCATTTCTATTATTAAAATCTCAATCAAAATTTTGGCGCCGTTGCCGGGGAAGGAACGGCACGATTTCCTCGTTCTAATCATTCTTTATTCTTTCTGTTGCAGGTACAGAGAATAGGAAACAAAACAGAGCAGCAGCAAGGACATACAGCAATCCAGTGCCTCTGCCCTCGAAGGCAGAGCACCTGGACCTACTAATTTGTCGCAGAAACGCGGCAAAAGCCGCAGATCTGCGGCAGTAGTAGTGAACTACTAACCTGCTTTTCTGCAGGTTGCTCTGCATTGCAAAATTTGCTTACTGCTGTGATTAAATTTCTCTGTTATCACTCTGCAACTGCTAATTAATAACATTAACACATTTGTTGAAAATAAAAAAAAAATTTAGACTCTTGCATTTAGGGCACGTGTCTATTTTAATTCTTTTTAATTCTGTTGAAGAGTGCTGGCGACAAGGTACGTTTGCATAGCATATAGATTAGGAACACTCTTGGTTGTTTACTGCTTTCTTGAGTGATTACTTTTCTACAGCTTTACACGTACACTAATTCATCTTAAGGGCATAACCCATAAGCAAGATAAGGTGGGGATTTCATCACCCTTCCTTGGCCCACAAATCATATCCGTCACACTCACAACCCTAACCTTAAGTAAAATTTGACTAGACGTTGGCCCTAAGTTAACTCGGACTCAATAGGAGATTGACCGAAGAAGGAAAATTGTTCGAAATTAACCCTTGTCAAATCGGTGTCTAGGCAGGGGATTGAGGGCCGAAAGCCCGAAGAACGGTGGTTATTTAATTAAGGAACGTCTCTGACGGAAAACCTCCCACCGGTCTTGCCACCTACCTGGCCGATTAGCTTGTGGTTAACGTCGACAATAGACCTCCTAAGGACAGTCTAAAGTTAGGAGTCGTCTAGGTCAAGGATAACCCTAGATTAGGATTTTTGATTGTTTTTCTTTGATTGATTGGGTGAACTTGTTTGCTGATTGTGCATGCCCGCTTGGTCGAGAGACCCACTTACATCCAGGCTAACTAGAACTAGTTCACCACCCGAGCTCAAGCCCGACTCACACATGGCACAACCACAGTCACTCCAAGATAGGTTCTATCCTATTAGAACCTCTCTTCCTTCTTGCATCTAGCTCACTATTGAAAGTGTTGACCCATTTGAACTCAAGCCACAATACATCAACACTCTTCCCAAATTTCATGGACTTAAATCTGAGGATGCATACTTCTTCATAAGGGAATTTGAAGAAGTATGTCTCATGATGAATATACCTAAGTTAGGAGACGATGCTATCAAACTTAGGTTTATCCCCTTTGCTTTGAAGGATTTAGCAAAGAAATGGCTCTACAGTCTAAGCAAACAGTCAATGAACCTTTTTGGAAATACTTCGAGCGTTTTAAGGATCTCCTTGCCCAATGTCCTCACAATGGGATAGAGAAATGGCGACTTTGCCAAGTTCTCTATGATGGATTAGATTATTCTACTAAAACACTGTTAGAATTCATGTGTCAAGGAGGATTTCTGCAAAAGAATGAAGATGAAGGATGGACATTGTTTGAGGAATTAGCTGAAAAATCTATCCAATGGGACCCTACTACTCCTGAAAAATCTAGGACTAATGACCCTACTTCTTCTAAAGGAGGTATCCATTCCATTGAGGCCAACGTAGCAACCGATGCTAAGTTAGCTGCTGTTATGCGCAGACTAGAGGCTCTTGAAACTAAAGAGCCAGTCTCTGTGAACCAAGTCAGCCCAACATCTTCGGCGGGCTGTACTTATTGTCAAGATATGAACCATGTGTTCGAGGAATGTCCTGTCTTCATCGCGCATCAAAGCTTGCCCGAACATATGAGTGCGGCCTTCACAAGGCCTGCCAACAATCCTTATTCACCCACCTACAATCCCGGTTGGAGAAATCATCCCAATTTTTCGTGGGGCCCAAGCAACAATGATCAAACTAGGCCCAAATTCTCCAACAATTTCCAAATCCGCCCTATCAACAAAATTTCCCTAGTCAAAATCCTCCACCATCTTTCCAAAATTCACAAATGGAGACAAGACTTTCAAATTTGGAAAGAAAGATGGACACTCTAGTTAAAAGCCACGACACGCTGGCTCAAGTTTTAACTAGGATAGAGATCCATTGAACCAACAAGAGAGACAGAGGGGTACCCTACCGAGTCAACCATTGCCAACCCTAGGAATCCTAGGCCAGCCAATGAGGTTCAAGACCCAAATCAGTGTCATATGGTTCATACACTCAGATAGGGGAAACAAGTTGATAATCAAGTATCCATGCCATCGGATCCATCTCAGCCATCCATTCCATCTAGCTCCACTCCTGCTCCATCCAGCCCCAATGAAACTGAAGCTGAAAAGTCAGCAGGTCAGATGCACCAGCCTATAGCTCCATTTCCAAATAGGCTTAGAAGCAACAACAATGCACATATGGAGAAATTATTAGAGGTGTTCAATCAAGTTAGGCTCAACATTCCACTTCTTGATGCAATCCAACAGGTCCCTAGTTATGCCAAATTCCTTAAGGACATGTGCACCAAGAAAAGAAAGACTAATGTGCCTAAGAAGATTTTTCTAGCCACTAACATTAGTGAGCTACTGTCCAACCAGATCCCTATCAAGTATAAGGACCCAGGTTGCCCCACCATTTCTTGCACCATAGGTCGAGCCGAAATCAATCGAGCACTCCTCGATTTAGGAGCCAGCATCAATTTGCTCCCTTTCTCCGTGTATCAACAACTTGGATTAGGTGAACTCAACCCTACCCAAGTTACTATTCAGTTGGCTGACCGCTCTATCAAAGTTCCTAAGGGAGAAATCAATGACGTTCTCATATGGGTAGGAGAATTCATTTACCCAGTAGATTTCATTGTCTTAGAGACACAACCTGTGTCTAATCCTAGGTCCCAAACTCCCGTTATCTTAGGAAGACCGTTCCTAGCAACCGCTAATGCAATTATAAATTGTAGAAACGGTTCCATGAGACTGACTTTTGGGGATATGACCAAGGAAGTCAATGTTTTCAACCTAGGTAAGCATCCCTACGATGTGACCGACCAACCCTTTGAGGTTAACTCCATTGAGAACATGACGAGTGAGCATAATGATGAGATCATATTTGAGTTAGAGGAAGAGGAAGAGTTAGAAACAAGTGATATCAGTCTTGATGAGATCGAATGGGAATCAAATCTGAGTTCTATAGAGATGGGAGATTCTAGCTTAACTCCTCCACCCATCGAGCCAACTCCTTCTTTGGAGTTAAAAGCCTTACCCAAACATCTTAAGTACGCCTACCTAGGTGAACAAGTGACGTTACCGGTCATAGTTGCATCTAATTTGACCAATAGGCAAGAGGAGGACCTGCTGGCAACCCTTAGGAGACATAGGGAAGCCATTGGTTGGACTATGGCAGATATCAAGGGACTGAGCCCTACGATAGTCCAGCATCGTATCCATCTAGAGGAAGGGGTTAGACCGAAGAGGGATCCACAGCGTAGGCTAAACCCACTCATGCAGGAGGCTGTACACGCCGAAATAGTGAAACTGTTAGATAATGGGATCATTTATCCCATTTCCGATAGCGAATGTGTTAGCCCAATGCATGTGGTCCCTAAGAAGTCTAGCTTTACTGTGGTAGAGAACGACAAGCATGAGTTAGTGTAAACACGATTGCCTACCAAGGTGAGAGTATGCATAGACTACCGCAAGTTAAACGCAGCCACTAGGAAAGATCATTTTCCCCTCCCTTTCATTGACCAAATGTTGGAAAGATTAGCAGGTCATGAGTATTACTGCTTTTTGGACGGTTATTCAGGTATAACCAAATTCCTATAGCGCCGGAGGATCAAGAGAAGACAACGTTCACGTGCCCATTTGGGACATTTGCCTACCGTCGAATGCCTTTCGGCTTGTGCAATGCCCCCGCCACATTCCAACGTTGTATGTTAAGCCTGTTTTCTGATATGGTTGAGCGTTTCTTAGAAATTTTCATGGACGACTTCTCCGTCTATGGAAATTCATTTGACCAGTGTCTCCATCACTTGGAGCTAGTGCTGAGTAGGTGCACCAAAAAGAACTTGACCCTCAATTGGGAAAGTGTCACTTCATGGTGCAACATGGGATTGTCCTAGGTCACGAGATATCTAGGGAAGGGATTAAGGTAGACAAGGCCAAGGTGGAGATCATAGCGAAACTTCCACTTCCGCGATACGTGAAGGACATTCGGTCTTTCTTAGGACACGCCGGATTTTATCGTAGGTTCATTAAGGACTTTAGCAAAATTGCTAGACCCCTTACAAACCTTCTAGCTAAAGACGTGTCCTTCATCTTTGATGATAGGTGCCATAGTGCATGGGAGAAATTGAAAATGGAACTTATCTCTGCTCCTATCATCTCACCTCCGGACTGGTCCAAGCCTTTTGAGATCATGTGCGATGCCTCAGATTTTGCGATAGGTGCTGTCTTAGGACAGCGTAAGGACAACAAGCAGCACGTGATCTATTATTCGAGTAGGACGCTCAATGACACCCAAATGAACTATACTACAACCGAGAAGGAATTCTTGGCAGTAGTGTTCGCTTTGGAGAAATTCCGACCATACCTACTTGGGACCAAGACCACGATTTTCACTGACCATTCTGCTCTTCGATACCTTATGCTTAAAAAAGATGCGAAGGCCCGACTCATTCGTTGGATCCTTCTCCTTCAAGAATTCGATCTCGAAATTCGAGATAAAAAAGGTGTCGAAAATGTCGTAGCTGACCATCTCTCTCGTGTGCCAAACGCACCTTCTGACGAGCTGCCCATCAATGACAATTTTCCCGATGAGCAACTTCTAGCCATCTCTAAGGAGCCATGGTTTGCTGACATAGTAAATTACTTAGTCACAAATCAAACACCACCTAGTTGGTCTAAACAGGATAGATACCGATTCTTGTCTCAAGTTCGGTATTACATGTGGGAAGATCCTTATCTTTTCAAATATTGTAGCGACCAAATCATTAGGAGATGTGTCCCCGACGTGGAAACTAGAAGTGTGCTAGCTTTTTGTCATGAGTTCGCTTGCGGTGGACATTTTGGTCCCCGCAAAACTGCCGAGAAAATTCTGCAAAGTGGCTTTTATTGGCCAACTGTGTTTAGAGACGCATTTGAGTATTGCAAAACTTGCACAAGATGTCAAATGATAGGAAGATTTTCCAAACGAAATATGATGCCCCTAAATCCCATTCTAGAAGTAGAACTTTTCGACGTATGGGGCATTGATTTTATGGGACCCTTCCCTAATTCGTTTGGACACCAGTACATCTTGTTGGCCGTAGACTACGTGTCAAAGTGGGTAGAAGCTGTCCCTTGCAAGACAAATGACAACAAAGTTGTTGTCAAATTCTTGAAAGATAATATCATCTCACGCTTTGGAATCCCTCGAGCCATCATTAGCGACAATGGCACACATTTTTGCAATAAAACTTTTGAAGCTCTTATGCGAAAATATGCCATTACTCACAAGTTGTCTACGCCCTACCATCCTCAAACTAGCGGTCAGATAGAAGTTTCTAATAGGCAATTCAAGCTCATTTTGGAGAAGACTGTGAATCAGAATAGGAAGGACTGGTCCACCAAACTGGTGGATGCCCTATGGGCATATAGGACTGCCTTTAAGACGATTCTAGGAATGTCTCCCTACAGACTGGTCTTTGGAAAGGCTTGCCACCTTCCTGTCGAGCTAGAGCACCGGGCCCTTTGGCAATTAAGCAGCTAAATTTCGATTTAGATAAGGCCGGTGAGTTTCGAAAATTACAAATTTCTGAACTAGAGGAGTTGAGGAATGATGCATACGACAATGCAAAGATTGCGAAGGATAGAGTTAAGGTTTTTCACGATAAATTCATCACGAGAAAAACTTTTGTCCAAGGACAAAAAGTTTTACTCTACAACTCTAGACTTCACCTCTTTCCCGGCAAATTGAAGTCAAGATGGACAGGACCATTCATTGTTAAGACGGTATTTCCACACGGAGCCATAGAGATCTACGACCCCAAAAATGGCAATGCATTCAAGGTAAATGGTCAACGTCTTAAAATCTTTTTGGAGTCTGTGCCGGAAGCTAATGCGGCGATGGGTCTTTTTGACCCACTGTATCGGTGATTATATCTTTCTGCCAGTTCATGCATCCATACATTTCATTCATACATTTGGGACAATGCATGAAACAAGTGTAGGGGAGGATATGTAATATAAAAAATAAAATAAATAAAAAATAAAAAAAATTGTTATAAAAAGGAAATATTTTGACTTATTTTTTTTGAAAGAAATCTAAGTTAGTTTTAAGAATTAGGAAAATCATGATTAGGATTTCTAAAAACTTGGTCAAAATAAATAAATTGTTTAAATTTTAGGTATAGGAGGAGAAATTGAATAATTAGTTAGTCTTGATTTTTACCTTAATGAAATGTGCATACCAAATGCATATCTAGGATTCTAAGACAAAGACCTTGTGCCTTATAAAAAAAAAAATCACCAATTAAGCTGATACATGTGCCTCAAGAAGCATAAGTATTCATACCTAAAGGTGAGTAAATAAAATAAAGTCCTTAGTTTTGGGGCCTAGTTCACTCGAATTTGAGTCCGCGGGGTGTTTTCTCACCTGGTGCCCTAAAGCCAACCGTTTGGGAGTCATCGACTTTAAGTTCGTTACATGGGTGGATTAGAAAGCCTAAGAAGACTAAGAAATATAATATATGTATTAACACATCTAATAATCAATTAGTTAGGTATGAGGGCCTCAAGAAGCCTTGATACTTATACGAAAGAAAATTAGATGAGTTATACATGCCAAAAATATATATATATATATTAACACATCTAATAGTCAATTAGTTAGGTATGAGGGCCTCAAGAAGCCTTGATACTTACACGAAAGAAAATTAGATGATATTATAAAATAATAAAGAGGCATGAGAGTCCAAGTTAAGAAATTCCTAGATTCACAAGGGTGCGTATGACTTTTGGTAACGAAAAAGACTATATTAGAAATTCAATTTTAATCCTTACCTAAAATGAATAACAATTGACTTTATAAAGACCAGGTTTGAAGAATGAATAAAAATGATAATCCTAAAACTTATAGACTACTTAGTCTCTTCAATAATAATTCAAATATTTTTCTTTTTATGGATTTTGTGGGTGTAATCCGCTGAAAACCCTCACGAGACAACACTCGTCCTCTAGGGTAACCTAGGGGTTTAACGGCTTGTTGCACATGCTAAGTGCAACCGTGATTCCTACGAAAGTGAGTTAGCTAGGTTAGATTTTTTTTCTTTCTTTTTGATTTTTACTCGAGGACGAGCAAAAAGATAAGTGTGGGGGTGTGATAGGTAGTGAAAAATGCATAATTGTCATCATATATACCATCACATTTGCACATTTATTCATATTATAATGCACATTTATTAATATTTCGTTATTTAGTGTGTGCAGGCCTCGAATTATCAATTTAATAAGAAATAAAGCTTAAAGAGCCCAAAGCCCAGATCCAAGCCCATGTTTGAAGCCCAGGTGAAAAAGCGCAAATACAAAGAGTCAAAATGCAAATACAAGGGCTAAAAGTTGCAAATATCAGAGATAAGGGAAGGATAGACTTCTATCCAACCCTAAACACTTGCAGGATGAGGATAAAAGCCCAAATTCGTGGATAGAAGATTTGGGATATTTGAGATCAAGGTAACTTGATTACTAAGTTATCTCGAAATCCCAAGATGGAGAGCCAGGATCACACTTCCAGAAGCAAAAGCCCACATGGACGGACCAGGAGAGGCCACGCGCCAAAGCACGTTGCCAGAAGTCACCAAACTGCCGCAAAAGCGCGGCAATATCCCAGATTCCGCGGCAAAGTGGATGAGATCAGTTTCCAATTTTCGTGGGCGACTCTATCCGGGACTCCTCTACAATCTGCACTATAAATATCTCTGCAGGCGCAGCAGAGAGGGGCATGCAGAGACGACTAGGGTTTTCTTTAGCCATTTTTTTATTCAGCAAGTTGTAATTTTTTTTCGTTCCATGTACGTTGTGGAGAAGGAGACGATTGTGTAACCAGAGGTTCATCTGAAATAAAGGTCACTCTTTTGTTCTCATTTATTTTCTGCAATTCCATTTTATTTTGTGATCTTTCTGATTGAAGTTTTAATCTGTGATCTCTTCTTGTTTTCTTTTCCTTTTCTTTGCAATCTTTTTCATTAAATAAAAATAAAAAAAATAAATAATTTGAAAAGAAAAAAATAATGAAGAACTAAATCTCTCTAGTGGTTTGCTGAGACTCTTGAAGCAACCCTAGAGCAGTTAAGCCTAGATCTGATTAAGGAACATCTATCGAAACCCTAGGTATTAAAAAACAATTTTTCTAGAAGATTAAACAAATACTTAGAAATCCTAATCTAGGTTGCATATTAAAAAGACTTTTCATGACTTCACTTAAGAACTAGGACAGCATAAGTTTGAGATTCGTCTTTTATTAGGCTGCACCTAGATGTTAGGATGAACCACAGTTTAGTTTTTAGATAATGTAACTTAGCAAGAATCTAGCATTGATTTTTCTTACTTGAATTATTTGTAATGACCTAGGGTGAATCATATCAATCTTAAGATGAAGATCAAGCTCCTTAACTTACAATAGGGTTGTGGTAGAAGATCAGCAAAACCACGTCTTTAATCTCATATTTTCATCACCAATCTAATCTCTCTTTTCTTACTTGAAGCATACAGAGGAATCGAGTCGAAAAGCTTTCATCGCATCCTTCCCTGAGGATCACGACCCGCTTGAGCCCTTGCTACAGCGGATTCGCATTGAGACTAAGAAATCTGAACTCCATTTCTATTATTAAAATCTCAATCAGTTGTCCTAGCATATTTTTTCCAGAGAGTTATATAAAAGTTTTTACGTTGCAGACTTCACAGTTCCGTGGCCGTCACACTTTTGCAGGTAAAGCGTAATCTATTTGTACATGCTCATATATATTAATTACATATATGAAATTGATTTAACACGTGCTCGCGTTGTTTCATCAGTTATGATCTTGAGAGAGGCTGTCTTTTGGTCGACCCACCCTAAGGCAGACCATACAGTTGGGTGGTCAGCTGCCACTTGAATGCAGGTAAAATTCAGTATATTCAATTTAAGTAGATGTATGTATTTGAGTATATTTGTTGTTTTAGTTTTGTATGGTGTGGTACATGTGAAATGTTGAAAGGACCTGGGATATGACTCCACAGAGAAACTTACAATTTTACAGGATGAGCTCGATGTGTTAGACCGTTTGGAGTTATTTGGGAGTCGTACACAGGCACGATCTAAGAGAGTTTACCTCTGGTTTGTAGAGATTGATCTCAGATATGGCAGTCCAGAACGCCAATTATCTGTTTTGAGATTATTGAGATGCATGTTTCAGATCAAGTCCTTCGTCTGTTCTGATTTACTAAGCATATCCTTGATACCGTCGACCTATTGGCTTGCACTGACTGCTCCAACAAATGTCGTTGTGATTGGAGGCAGGAGCATAATGCATGTACAAGCCATGAGATGATCAAGCTAATCGACTTCAAAATCAGAGACATCCCATCACACTTTTCGCAGACTATATGAGTTGGTATGGGGATTACTCGTGTCGATCCACCGATCACTTGCATGCCTGGTGGTACACATGAGCGGAAGTTGATAATTTCTTAAACAATCCTCATAAAAAGTTAAATTTGTGATGCGTTGATATGCTTTTATTAAATTTATGGTAGAGGTTGATGAATTGATCCATGTGGGGAACATGCTGGATAAGGTTTTAATTGAGAACACTCGAAGTGTAACAACCGGTTTTAATTAATATCTTTTCACACTCTAATTATCGAAATTATCGGTTGAAAGATTTATTTCAATTATTATCTTCAAAATAATAATAATAACAATAATTAAACTTAAAAAAAAATTTACATACATAAGTATATAAGAAATTGTAATTCCCGGTCTAAACTAAACTTGAATTGGTACTCTAATTATCTCACTGATTCGATATTAAATTACTATGAGTGGTTCACATTCTCTAAACTAAATAATGTAAATTAGCGAGTATGGTGTATGAGTATATAATAAATGAGTACTGTGTCCTAATACATATATAATTTGGTGTATGTATTAAATTTCACACATGCAGATTTCTAATACCATGTTAACTTAATTGACACCTAGTGTCATGATAATAGTTTAATTCATGGAGATAGTGGGGAAGGGGTAGGTTCGCATGTAAGATGAGATCTAGAGCTTGGATCTTCTTAATTGAAGCATGGACATGTGGCAACTAGAGGAGAGTCCTATTATTGTAATTTATTCTGAAGAATAAACTTTATACCCATTTTGTCATCCCCATCTTCTTACGTTCAGATCTGAAAAGTTTCTTTTTCTCTGTATTTTCAAAAGCCTTAGAATCCTCAAACCTCCTCCAAAATTTTCTGAAGAAATCTCATCACTACAACCATCTCTCCCCTCTCTCTCTCCCCCTTCTTCTCTTCCACCGGCCGGAGCCAAGGGAGCGGCGCTACCGCGTGCAGCGCCACCAGCGTCGCGCGCGCTGCTGGTCAGGCCGCCCGCGGCCTTGGGGGGGCGCGTGTGCCGTGTTGGGTCGGAAAGGGGTGGAGGGGTGTGGTTTCAGGTTAAGTCTTGGGCGAGTGGTGATAACCCTAGATTTGATTTTGAGGCTCCCAAACTATTATTTTCAAAGTATAACCTCAAGTTGAAAGTAATCAGGTAATTATCAAATGTCTTCTCTTATTGTAGATGAAATAGATGATCTAAATTTTTTATGTTTCAATTGCTAGGGTTGTTGTGTGGGAGTGCAGTCAACGGAGATTTAGCGAAGAGATCGGTCAAGATAAGTGAGTAAACTATTATACCCACAAATTATGTTGTTGATATTGGTTGATTCCAAGTAAATAATGTTGAAATTTATGAGGGATTGAGAAGAATTTGGGAACACTTTCATGTAGTATAGAAGTAATCTAGAAATCATGAAGCTAGTGTCATGTTTCTTTTCCTCTTTTCTTCCTAAATGAATGAGTTAAAATATTAACCAATGGTAGAAGTTAGTAGTAACTAGCTAATAAATCCTTCGTGGTAGTGTACATAGAACTCATAATTAGGAGTGAGTAAATCCTAGCACTTCCGATATTGTGAAACTTTAGGAGGGCATAACCATATGTTAACATACTAAATTCAACGTACACGAAGTCGAATGGGATTTACCTATAATTTATGGGTAAGAAGAAAGTAAAACGGACCCTCTATACAAGTAATTTATGATCAATTTTTAATGTGATAACGATCCTACTAATGTGAATTTTTGCAAATCATAAGGTTTATACATGTTCATATATGTATGTAACTGATAAGAATTATTTCGTTTATTTACATACGACATATATATCATGTGTATAATAGTATGATAATTGTATGATTTGCACATGGCTTGTTTGCCTAGAGGAAGGGACCGGCTGGTGCCAGTAGGAGGGGGAAGGCAACGGTTATGTTTCATTTGTAGATATATATGAATATATTTATAATTATGAGAAGGAAAGGGCCGGACGAGAGCCGGTAGGAGGGGGAACACAGTGGTCATGTTTCATTTGTGTGTGTGTGTGTATGTATAAATATATATGGAACTATAAGGAGGAAAGTGTCGGGCGGGAACCGGTAGGAGGGGAAGACGGTGATCATGTTTCATTTGTGTGTGTGTGTGTATATAAATCTATTTGTAATTATAAGGAGGAAGGGGCCGGGCGGGAGCCGGTAGGAGGGGGAAGACGGAGAATTAAACTTCATGTCCATGACTTATGTATGTATGTGCTACATTAATAAAGAATATAATGTATTGTCTGAATGTGATGTTATGTAGTAAGGGATTTATAAGTATCGTGGATATCTAAATAACTTTATCTACTTGTCAAGGTGAGAGTAAAGGCATACATGTAGGAATATACGCGTAGGGAAATCATTGATGAACTTGAACTTGTTGTTGTACTAGGAGAGATAATTACAAGTTAAAAAAGAAATTTTTGGTAGTTGAGACAACTAGTTAATAAATATGAAGTCTATGGGAATGGATAGGAAAGGGCCGCATTGTAGGATTAGAAGCTATAATAATTCATGTAAGATCTCCGCAGACCTCTTAAAGGGTATGAATGTGATAGAATTTTATCTTATCAAATTTTACTTGTATAGTTTACTCACTGAGCCGTTGAGCTCACTTCCTTTTCTTTCCACCAATTTCAGATTTGGATAAAGGAAAGACTGGTTTAGCTCGGAGAATTTAGTAATGGACCGAACGACATACTATTCATACTTTGTTTTTGTTAACGATCTTCACATGTACGCTTTACTTTGAATACTTTTCTAGCTTGTTATGCATATGGCATACTTATTGTATGTAACTTGTCTTTTGTGATATTTTAGAATTAAGAACTTATGGTATATGTAATATTTGAGAATTAAGACTGGTGGTTGCACTTAGTGATGATGTGTTTGGAGATCAAATTTCTTGATGTTATGTGTCATTAAAATGTAATGGTGGAAACATGATATGGAAACATGTAATGGGAATATGATTTTGGGTTTGAGACATATTTATACGCCATGATAAGTAGGCCGTGTGGGCCAAAATTTTTATTAGGAATAAGTAAGTCGTGTGGGCCGAAATTCTTATTTGGAATAAGTAGGCCGTTGTTGTTGACACTTTAAAAAAAGACAAGATTCCGACTGGCCCGAACAATGTCTAAACTTGTTGACATTTACAAAAGACAAGTAACAGATAAGCTGACGACCAGTTTCCATCCATCTCCGAGGGACAAGAAAGCAACTTGGATTCTACTGATCCAATGGAGCAGACAGTAAGCTCGGATTGCCTCTAAACAGACCTCAGCAGGTCAAAAATGCTAGCACTTAGCATCGCATGAGCCCAAAGGGATAGCCTCGCTTGAGAGGCTAAAATCACCTAACTTCACCTTGAAGCTATTCACAGCTCCGTCAGGAAGCTAACTCATAGCTTTGCCAGAAGTGCTCAGCTAATTCCGCAGAAAGTTAACTTCGCTTGAAGCCACACGCAACCGCGCAGAAGGATGTCCGGTAACTTCGCCACAGACGACATCTAGCTCCGCTGAAGAGCTGTCTTCTGACTTCGTCACATGCGCCATCCAGCTCCACTGTGAGCTCAATGCGGGCAGCGCCGCTGCAGGTCTGCTATGGTCAACCTATTGACCATTTAAATCTCAGGATGAGATCAAATCTGATCGAATCAAGACCAAATCTAATCAAGATCAGATCTGGGATCAAATTTGGCAGTTGATTGCCGTAATCTCTTGACTCTTCTAAAATGAGTAAGAGGATCAGGGGAAATCCTCCAACGATATGGAAAGGATCAAAACAGATCAAGAGGATCAACCGACCTGCTACTTCTAGCTTTGCAGAAGCCGATCCTAGCCTCGCAGCAAGGCTACTTCCCAGATTTAAACAGATTTGATTCAATCTGTTTCTATATTTTCAAGGGACAATTATACCCCTGCTCTCCCTATAAATAGCCCACCAGGGGCACAAGGAGAGAGAGACCGGTTCCAGACCTCTACAGACGGACTGGACGGAGAGAGAGATGACTCCTTCACAACGTGAAAGGACGCACCGCGCGTACAAACAAAGATCTATTCTCTTGAATTTAGAGACTTTTAGAGAATAACTTCTCTAATCAGGGTACTGATACCCTAATACCTTCTTCTTAAGAAATCTCCGGAGCCAGGCGAGAAGGAATTCCTAAGCGAGGGCGGCTTTGAGAAGTAACAAGAGGGTTCTACCAACCTTCTGTTCTCTGATTCCCCGAATCAGGCGAGAAGGGAATCTCATCGCTCGCATCGTCAAAGGACAAAGTGGTCGCGCGCTGACCAGACTCCTATCGGCACACTTCTCCAGAATCTCAGAGGAGATCTACTTGTAATCTTTTGTGTTACTTGTAATTTAGCTCCTTGACACTTTTTTGTAAGTTTTTTCCCTTTGCAAATCAATGGAAAATAAGATGGCGACTCCGCTGGGGAAAGATTTCTCTACTGCTGAGAATCAAGTGTCGCAATGCGACGAACAAACCTTTGGGTCTATCTCTGAATTCAGAAAAGCCGGTGCAGCCAGAGCCCCTCTGGCTAGAAGAAAAAGGCAAGTCTCTGCGGAGACAGATAAGGCTCTCTGCGAGCCTACTGCGGTCCTCTGGCGCAACAAAGAAGCAGACCCGCAGTCCAAGTCCTTCACTTTCGAGAACCTGGTCATTCACTTTGACCAAGGAAAGTTTGAAAAAGTCCTTTCTGGGGGTGGTCTAATGCTCCATGCACGGAAGCATAGAAAGGTCTCCATGACTAAGGTTTCAGAACAGAAACCAGAGGCAGAATTCTGCTAACACCTTTCAGTCTCGCGTGTGGCTAGTCAGGTTCCTTGCGAACCTAAGTATCCTCTGTCAAAGTAGATGTGGAGGCCAAAACAGAAGGCTCTGGGCAAAGCCTCAGGCGTAGCAATGCCAGAACCGCGTCTCTCTCGCGAAGAAAAAGGCAAGATGCCTGCCTGCTCCAACAAGGTTGCTAGCCGCGAAGTTACAGCGACAACCATACCTTCGCCCAACTCAAGAGCAACAACTCGCGCCAGCCTCGTTCTTATGAGCGAAGCTACTGTACCACAGCCTACGCGCGAGGTTCATAGCCACGAAGCTAGAACCAAGGCACTATCTAAGGCTAATTGTCTTCGCAGCAGCATAGCGGATAAAGCATCACAGCGTGCTCCGCTCCCCCGTTCGTCAAGCGCTAAGTTCGCGCTTTGTGGCGGATTTAAGGGAAGTTCCCTAAGTGTTGACAGCGCTGCTTATGCAGCTTCAGCGCCCAAGGGCACCCCCAGGTTCTTAGCCGCGAAGTTAGAGCTGAAGCACTATTCAGTGCTAATCCCCTCTGCGGGGATAAAAGGAGCAGGACATCGTCCTACGCACGATCCAAAAGAGCCTCTGCGCTGGATTGTTTAGGCCCAAACGGGTCTGATTTGCGAGGATTCTTGACAAATAAACGGAAGTCGGAATCTTTCCAAACTTCTTCCTCCTGTTGTCAACAAGTGGAATGTCAGCTGGTGACACTCCACTCGGTCTATTGCCGGTTAGGACCAATCCCCGCCACTTCTCCAGGCCGACGATCAGTTTTTGATCGGTTGTCGGTATAAACCCCAGTGAAACATCATAAAAAGAGCGTCTCGCGAGATCTACCCTCTGCATCCGTCAACATGACTGGAAGGGCACGGAGCTGCGCAGGGGAAGACAAGTATTTGACTACACCCCGTACAGCTCTCCAGATCCAGATTACAGCCCAGGCTTAGGCGAAGTCTTGGTGCATGAAGAAGGTGTCTTCCGAAACACCAGATTTAGGGTTGCGATACCCTACAGTTATGAACAGCCATCCTCCTCAACAGCAGTAGCCTCGCTGGAACCAAAGAGAGGATCAGTCCAGTGGTCTGATGAAGAAGATGAAGACAGTGGGTATGCCTCTTCGGCGACAGTCAGCTCAGTGCGAACAGACAGAGCATCGGTCTATATGACCGATAATGCTAACGACGACCTTCGTCGGCGTTTGGAAGCTCAGGAGCAAACTTCCAAAATCCAGCAAGAAGCTCTGGACAACATTCAACAGATGCTCGCTCAACTCCTCAGTAACCGGAATAACAATGATACCGGGAGCAATCACGACGAGGAGGAACATTTTAGCAATGACCAGCCAAAGACGGAGAAATCCAAGGAGGGTTCTTCTTTAGACACTGAAGTCCTTAAGGGCCTCCAAGCTTAAATTGCATCCCTAACTCAGAGGGATGAATTAAAAAAAGTAGGGGCAGTCCGTCCTTACCCACTGGAGTGGGATTCAGTGCCATACCCACCGAAGTTCAAACCACCAATGTTGCATACGTATGATGGTAAGAGCTCACCGAATCAGCACATCTACTATTTCCGATCTCAGACCGGTAATGTTATAGACAATGACGCCATCATGGCTAGGTTGTTCATTGGCACCTTAAAGGGGGTAGCATTCGACTGGTTTCGAAGTCTCCCTCCGGGTTTCGTCAATTCTTGGATCGACCTAGAAACCCGTTTCCTTTCTCGTTTCTATGAGGACGTACGGAAGTAACCATGGACAAGCTCCTCTCCACCGTGCAGAAGAAGGGCGAATCTGTCCGTGACTACATTGAGCGATTCAGAAACTTGTCTTTGATGTGCCCAGCAGGGATGCCATTACCCATGCTCTTACAGACATGCAGGCACAACTTCTTGGACCAGGTAGAGGTCGCATGGGGGCTGTCAAAGCCCATACCTGGAAAGAATTGGTCGATCAAGCTGAGATAACCGAAAAGTCGGCTAAAAAGTTCGAACCATCCGCCCCCAAAGGTAAATGGGGTATGAACAATAAGGACGTAGCGACATAGCGATGTCTTCTCAAGCTAATGGGAAGGAGACTATGTCCGTTGAATTGATCGTGGACGTACAATCGAAAGCCAAGAAGAGTGACTTCAATAATCAGGAGTCTAAGTTTCCTCCAAAATAGTACTCCTTCAGAGACGATCAGGTGGTCACAATATTCCATTTGCTCCACAAAGAGAATAAAATGAAGCTACCAGAGGCTCGACGTCCCAATGAAATAGGACGCACGAATGATCCCAAATACTGTCTCTACCACAGAATGATTCACCATCCTACCGACAACTGCTATATCCTCAAAGACAGAATTCAAGCCTTGATCGACGCTGGAGTCCTGACATTGAAGTCAGAGCAGAAGAAAGTCACTGATAATATGGTGACCCTCGAGTTCGGCAAAACCCCAAAGGTCACAGTTCCTGACGGGACTTATCCAGTCCCTGTGCCACGGCTGGAAGTCAAACATCCTGCGGCTAAAACTCAAGATAATAGAGGTCTTGTTCCCTTGACATTGGAGACAGGGGAAGTCATGTGGATACACCCAGACCTTGTCCAAGACGTACAGTGGGATTCAAAGAAGTCTAAGTCGAAGGGCAAATCTTGCAATGTTATCTCCCTCCAGCCGGACGATGGCAATCTTACGTCATCTTCCCTCAGTGATTCTGAAGGAGAAAAGCATGCTTGCACAATGCAGGCCGATGTACCTCAGCCGACGGGTACTCGATCCGGAAAATCATACCTAAAACAGTATGAGAAAACTACTGACGAGACACAACAGCAAACGACGTCAGTACAAGTACCAGCATCCGCTTCGATTCCAACCAAGGGAAAAGAGAAGCCTAAAGAAGTCCGGTTCGACCAGTCCTGAAGAAGCCTTCAGGCCCAGGGCTTGACACGCCCTTTCGTTTTGACATATTGGCCCAATTGGCTAATATCCCGGCTCGTATTACTATACACGAACTCCTTCGTCTCTCCAAAGAGACAAGAGAAGCACTCAGGGATGCCCTGACTAATTCAGAATCATTCCTGACATATATGCCAGAAACCTCTAAAGATGACGCTCAGTCTCCCGTGCCCTGAATGCCATCATGTACAATCAAAGGTGCCCGCTATTACCTTCACAGCGGAAGATATGCTTCTCAAAGACAACAAGCACGATCGACCTCTGTACTACACCGGATACATCGGTTCCACAAGCATTGAAAGGGTACAAGTCGATCCGGGTTCCGCACTCAGCATCATCCCCAAAAGGCTTCTCTACTTCCTTGGTATACCGCTATATAGGTTGTCCGCAACCACTACTACAATATACGGTTTCAATGCCGGGAGTAGTCATCCACTTGGGAAAATTCGACTCCGTTGCCGAATCGGGAGCCTGAAATCAGAAGCGACGTGCTATGTCATTGACACTGACACGTTATATAACCCGCTGCTAGGACGATCGTGGATCCACGCCAATTGGATCGTTCCCTCTACTCTGCACCAATGCTTCAAATACGTTGAGGATGATGCGACAGTTCGAACTGTCTTCGCTGAGACGCAACCATTCAAAGGGGTGGAGAATTACTTCACTGACGCTCTCCTGTATCAGGAGACTGGTGAAACATCCAAAGAACCATTGTCAGATGATGATGATAGTGGCAATGAGGCGGATTCAGAATCTGAAGCAGACGTGCCATCCATTTTGATTAATGAACCGATTATAGCATGTCTTAATAATCCCCAATGTAACACACCTTCTGAAGATGAAGGTGAATGGGTAATTAATGATAATATTTCTTTCGATTATCCTGCGAGTATTGGGTTATCTGAATCCGTCATGGATAGCTCTCTACACATGCCTTTACATAGACCAAGTGCATCCAACACACCCATGGAGTCTGTAGAAGGGGCTGTTTTGGTGATCCCTCCATCCAAAGAAGGTCAATTACTAATAATATTCGGCAGAGCCCAACTACAAGGGTCCACAGCCGCAGATTCAAGTCCAGACTCAGACACCTCACAATTCTTCCATTACGCACGACCAGCGCGCCATATTATGAAGAAAATGGGCTACAGTTTAAAGCATGGGGAGGGCCTGAATTTTGAAAAGGAAGACGTAGTTTGCTGCGTAACTTTGTGCCAAAAGGGAAGCCTACAAATTACTATGATAATACACGCAGGGGGTTGGGATACGTTACACCCACATCGTTAGCAACGGTTCAATTCAAAGACGAACAACCAATTCCATCGCATTCAGCCTCATCCTCCGAGTGGGACTAAGATGTTAGTGTGGGAATGATGTTCGAAAAATCTCACCGTTAATATGACTTCAAGCAGTCAATTGGAGCCTGCGGAAGCTACTGATGAGGAACCATGGGCCCAGCAATTAGATCTCCAATGGGAAAAAAGATTCGAACTGCGCGAACCACCTACTGAAGACAAGGTGATGTAGGTCAACTTGGGAAGTCAAGATCACCCTAAATCCATCTTTATAAGTGAAAGCTTATCACTTATAGAAAAGGAAGAATTGATAATACTCATAAAGGATTATATAGACGTTTTCACATGAAACTACGAAGACATGCCCGGACTTGATCTACAAGTCGCCATGCATCGTCTGAATATCAGACCCGACGTCAAACCAGTCAAGCAGCAACAACGCTGGTTTCGCCCGAACATTATGGAGGCTATTGAAGCCGAAGTCCATAAGCTCATTGCATGTGGCTTCATACGGGAGGAACAACATTCAGATTGGGTTGCTAATATCGTTCCCGTCCTCAAGAAGAATGGGAAAATATGGATCTGCATCGACTATCATGATCTCAATACAGCCTATCCTAAAGACGAATTCCCACTGCCCATTACCGATGTCATGATTGACAATACATGTGAATTCGAAAGAATGTCTTTCATGGACGACTTTTCAGGGTACAATCAGATTAAAATGTACCCCGACGATGAAAAGCGTACTTCGTTCCGAACACCCTTGGGGGTATACTGCTACACCGTAATGCCCTTCGGACTGAAGAACGCCGGAGCGACCTATCAGCGGGCAATGAGTACAATCTTCCGCGATCATCTCTGAAAAACGATAGAATGCTATGTCGACGATATTGCTGTCAAAAGCCGCAATAAGAATGACCATCTTCGTGACTTGAGAACGATGTTCGACATAATGCGGGCTCATCAACTGAAAATGAATCCGACAAAATCCTTCTTCGGAGTGTCAAGTGGCAAGTTCCTTGGGTTTATTGTTACATCAAAGGAATTCATCTTGATCCAGACAAGGTCAAAGCCATTCAGAGCATGCATCCACCGAGGAATCTCAAAGAGCTTAGAGGCTTGCAAGGCAGACTGGCTTATATTAGAAGATTCATCGCAAATCTCTCAGGCCGCTGTCAACCGTTCATCCGACTCATGAAAAAGGATGCTTCCTTCGTATGGGATCAAGCTTGTCAGGAAGCTTATGAAGACATCAAGAGGTATCTCACAAAACCTTCGGTCTTAGTGGCCCCCACATCAGGGAAACCATTCTTGCTTTATGTGAAAGCTATGGACCATTCTCTTTGTACCCTCCTTGCTCAAAAGGACGACAATGGTCACGAGCAGGCCATTTATTATCTGAGCGGGACTCTGATAGGGGTGGAATCTCGCTATAATCCTATCGAGAAGGAGTGCTTAGCTCTTGTCTTTGCCGTTTAGAAGACACGACATTATTTGGTTGGCCAAACCATACATGTCATCTCCAGAGTGAATCCTTTGCGCCTTCTCATGACGAAGCCAGGATCATTGAATTCAAGATTAGCTAAATGGGCACTCCTTTTGTCTCAATACGACATGACCTTTATCCCTCAGAGGGCGGTTAAAGGCCAGGCCCTTGCAGAGTTCTTGGCTGCTCATCCAGTCCCGGAAGACTCAAAACTTCACGAAGATATTCCAGATGAAGTCTTCGAGTCCAATGTAACTTCAGAGGATGAAGTGTGGCAGATGTTCTTTGATGGAGCATCACGAATAGGTCCTAAAGGCAGGACCATTGTCGGAGTGGGGGTTGTGTTTATCTCCCCACAGAATCATGTCCTTCCCAGAGCGTTTTCTCTGACGGAATCATGCTCCAACAATGTAGCGGAATATAATGCTCTGCTCATTGGTCTTCAGCTCGCCCACGGAATGGGGGTACGCTACCTTGAAGCCTACGGCGATTCAAAACTGATTATCATCAGGTTAAAGCTGAATATGAGGTCCGCCACGAAGACTTGGTGCCTTATTACCACGCGGTCATCGAATTGGCTAATCTGTTTGAAAGTTTCTACATCGGGCATGTGTCTCGATCTCAAAACACAAGGCGGACGCTCTTGCTGCATTAGCAACAACACTAGCCCTACCAACCGATACCGAGTATCACCTCACAGTGGCAACTCGACACCTTGTATGCTCTAAGCATTTGTTAACAACCCGAGAAGTCTATAATGTCTCCACGGATCTTGAGCCGAGAGATTGGTGATTTCCTCTCATCGACTATGCCCTACATGGTCTGCTGCCAGACGAACCTAAAGAAGCGGCATCTATCAAACGAAGGTCTCTCCACTTTCACTATGATCCAACTCTAAAGGCACTTTATCGTCGTTCATATGACGGCATCCTCCTCCGTTGCCTTCCTAATTCAGAGGCACAGGAAGTGCTTAAAGAAGCACATGACGGCATTTGCGGAGCTCATCAGCCAGGTCTAAAGCTCAAGACAGATTGCATAGGCTTGGATACTATTGGCCAACCATGATAGCCGATGCCATCCAGTATGCACGGAGGTGCAAAGTATGCCAAATTCATGCGGATTTCATATACCAGCCCCCGGAGTTGCTCCACCCAACTGTTACTTCATGGCCATTTGAAGCATGGGGAATCGATGTCGTAGGCCAATCAGCCCCTCTTCGACAAGAGGTCACCGTTTATCCTGGCAATAACCGATTACTTTTCAAAATGGGCAGAAGCCATACCACTGGTAGAAGTCAAAACTTCTAACATGGTGAATTTCATCAAACACCATGTCATCCATCGATTTGGTGTCCCTAGGCGGATCATCCATGATAACGGTTCCCAATTCATAAGCCAAGTATTCTATCGGTTCTGCGATAAATACCGAATTCAGAATGTGGCTTCACTGCCTATAATCCCGCCGCTAATGGCTTGGCGGAAGCATTCAACAAAATAATCATCAAGTTACTCAAGAAGTTCGTCTCCTCGAATAAGCGAGATTGGGACGAAAAGCTTGGTGAATGTCTTTGGGCCTACCGAACCACGGTTCGGGCCCCCACAGGCAATACGCCTTTTTCCCTGGTGTACGGGTGTGAAGTAGTCATACCATTGGAGATCCAGGTGCCGTCATTACGAGTCAATTTAATGACTAAGATCACATCAGAGGACAATGATCGGTTTGCGCCTTCAAGAGCTCGAAGCTCTAGATGAGAAGCGACTACAAGCTCAGCAACACATCGAGTTGTATCAAGCTCGAATCTCAAAAGCCTTCAACAAGAAGGTCAAACAGAGAATCTTCCAGAAGGGAGATTTGATTTTAGCCGTCAGACGACTGATGATTATGACGCACAAGACCAAAGGCAAGTTTCAGCCTAAATGGGAAGGACCATTGTAATAGAAACAGTCTATTCAAACGGAGCATACCGCCTTATGACTTCAGATGGCGATTTACTCATGATGCCGGTCAATGGCAAATTCTTAAAGATGTATTATCCTTGATTAAGGATCCTTCTTATGATCAAGTTAACACCACACCTCTGATCAAAACCTTCATATCCAAGGTACATGCAAAGAGAGCCTCTCTCTTCCCCCCAAATGAGATCGCGCAACCATAAACCAGTAGGAACCGGGTCATACGTTGTTTGTCTCCAAGGAGAATCAGGTTATACATACGCTAACTAGATGATCCAACATTCTTAACGATTAAGGATAGAGGAAAATATTGGCCTTTAAGCCCAACATGATTCCTCGACAACTCATCATGTTGAGGGGAATAGCATGGCTAGCCCGACTCAAATGGTAGTTGGTAAAGGCATATCAAACCCGTTGACAGCTAAGGATTTGCTAAAATCCTAAGGGACCTGTTCCCATTTGATTCCCTCTCCAAAATCACTTACCAATTCTCATCCATGGAATGGTAAGACCACATACAAAGATCTTTTCATCCATTTCGCTGTTATGTTAACATTAAACCTATGACAGTGATCACCTTGAGCTTGGTGGCGTCTCAATCGGTTATGTCATTGTGACCTCTGAACCGGCAGACAGTCAAGTCTCAATTTCGAGCTTGTTGACATTTACAAAAGACAAGTCTCAATTTCGAGCCTGTTGACATTTACAAAAGACAGGTCTCGATACTTGTTGTAATTTACAAATGACAAGTATCACCCTTTCAGTCCGTCAAGGACTAACTTTGAGCTTGGTGGCTTCTCAATCGGTTATGTCATTGCGACCTCTGAACCGGCAGAGAGCCAAGTCTCAATTTTGAGCCTGTTGATATTTACAAAAGACAAGTCTCGATACTTGTTGACATTTACAAAAGACAAGTATCACCCTTTCAGTCCGACAAGGACTACCTTGAGCTTGGCGTCGTCTCAATCGGTTATGTCATTGTGACGTCTGAACCGGCGACAGCCAGTCTCAATTTCGAGCTTGTTGACATTTACAAAAGACAAGTCTCAACCTTGAGCCTGTTGACATTTACGAAAGACAGGTCTCACCTTTCAGTCCGACAAGGACTACCTCGAACTTGGTGGCGTCTCAATCGGTTATGTCATTGCGACCTCTAAACCGGCAGGCAGCCAAGTTTCATCATTCAGTACAAGTAAGGACTGTTTCCTCAGGAGGCTGAAATACAACTTGGAAGCGACAATTCAGAAAGTAGAACAAATTAGAAACACGACAGAAAGGTCAAAATAAAATTACTTTTATTAATTCCAAAAAGAAGTGATACATGGAGGCACATATATTACAAGCTATAGGGTGCGTCATAAGATTTGATCCGTCCTTCAAGAATGGTCAGCCTTGTCTTCCTATCATCAGCAGCCCTGACAAGAGCCTGCGACCTCAGCTCAGCCTCATTAAAGCTCGCTGTCTGGGCCAAGCGAGCTTCAACTTCAACCAAGGTTGCCCTCTGAGCTAGCTCTCGCCGCAAGAGTTCGTCATTCTGAGCCTTAAGCTGCTCAAGCCGCGCAGTCTCTTCAAGACGCACTGGTTCAGCCTTAGATAAGAGAAGATTTGCCTTCCTGATCATCGCCTTGGCCTTTTTCAATTTTATCTTCAGCGTCAAGAAGAGCACTGTTAGAAGCATCTATGGCGTCCCCGAGCTCTATCTTCCTTATTTCCAAGGACTTCAAGTCAGAAGAAATGGCCTTAGCAGCTTCCTGAGCGGCAAGATGGGCTTCATGTATTTGAGCAACAAGGTGCGCAAGCTGCTCGCTAACCGAAGACTTCAGGTCCGAATGGCTAAGACGGCGCCATTCGTCTACATCCCTCTCAAGTGATCTACCAGAAGTTCCAATGCAGCGGCCTGGTTATCCCCTCCAAAGTCCCGGATACTCTCAATACTTCGGGAGAGGACTACATTTAGAGCAGAGAATGAGGTAGTCGAGCCTTTCAAAATCAAATGATGGATCGCTTCAAGCCCTTATAAAAGCTATCGACTAGCTCAGCCACGAATTCATTCTCGGCCTCAATCACTCCTGGCAGACGAGCAGCCTCTGAAGATTCCACTGGCTTTATTGACACCACTGTGGAAGGAATAGTAGAGATGGTAATCTCTGATCAAAAAGGGAAAAATCCCTACCGGCGATTGGTCGTTCGATGACCGAAGGAGGAGAAGGACCCTCTGTTACAGAGGTTGCGACCTCTTTTCCCGCGCTCGTCTCTTGGGAGCCATTGAAGAATAATGGAGGTTCTTGAATTCTCAAGTAAAGAAGGAGGAAGAAGAAGAGTCAAATGCTCTAGAAAATTCAAAGAGAAGTGATGACCCTCTCTCAGCCCGATCGGGCTTTTATAGGCTAGTGATCGCCTGAAATGACGCCTCGAAAAGAGTACAGGCTGTCGTTTCAAATTAATTAGAAACGACACCTAAAGCGCCTTCCCGAGAAGCGCTGATTCAGCCCCGCTAAGGGCTAACTACGCCATAAGTCAAGTGCTGACTTAGCGCGACGTATCGATTACTTCGCCGCAAAGCCTACCTTAGCTCCGCTAAAGGCACAGTCCGAACTTCGCGAAAAATTATGCTAGCTTCGCTGGAAGCTTGTCCCTGATTCAGAAAGGATTGTCCTTAACTTCGCATAGCTCCGCTGAGTCAATTCAAAATGAAGGCAAAACAAAAATCAGATGAGCAGAAAATAAACTTTCATTAATTTAAAAGGAAGGGTACATTGATACTACATCAAGGTTGTGTTTCATACAACAGAGTCATTTGCTCAAAAGGCATACAAGTGGTCCTTTCTACTTTCAAGCCAAACCAACTGGACACGAAAGGCCTTCCTCCTACACAAGGCCGTAATCCTTCACATAATGGTAGATGGTGCCACCAGGACAGATGGTGCCACCAGGACAGATGGTGCCACCAAGACAGGACCGTGATCCTTCGCATAATGACAGATTTTGCCATCAAGAAGCTGGATCTTCCTTAAATTGGCAAAGGAAGTTAGATCTTCCTTGATGAAATTGGCAATGGAGGATCCGAGACCTTACAGGTGACGTCCGCTTTCCCAAAGTAGATCATCTCGGATAAGCGACTACCATCCTCGCCTCGATGTGGATCATCTCGAATAAGCGACTGCCAAGCTCTTCTGGGAACACACATTAGTTAGAACACACATCAATTGCCCCAATTTGTTCCTCCTGCTTAGGATTAAAGTTTTAACCGGAAAAGCAAGAGGCAACTTCTTGACCTCTTTCATCAGAACAAACGATTGGCGAACATAGCTCACTGCAATACAAACTGAAACAAGTTAGCAGTAAGTCAAAGGAAAGCTGCCAAAAAAAATGCTAAGTCAAATTCTTTGGGGTGAAGCAATTTATATCCGATTCAGTTAAGGATTAATTTCAGTTAAGCAGAGGATAGTCTCGCTTGCATAATGATGATGGTCTAGCTCAGCATAAGCCAAATCCTAGCCTCGCCTATATGGCTGAGCCAGACTGATCCTGAGGAACGCAGTCTTGACCCCACCTATATGGCAAGACTGGCTCAACCTTGAAGAGACTTAAGTCCCAAGTTTTGCCTGTGTGACGAACTTAACTAGCATGCAATTATCTTTCTTTATTCAAGTGATAGCTTCGCTGGAAGCTGGGCTGAAGCCCTTCTCTGCAAATCAGTCAGACGTAAGGGAAATCAATCCCTGAGGTAGCTGTTAAAGCTAAGTTAAGGGAGATAAACTCCCTAAAGGTACCAGTTTATTGGTAGAGTTTCTGGATGACCGAGACTTACCGGTCCATGGCCGGGTAATAACCAGAGTGGGCATCCCCACTAGTTCAGAGATCTGAGTATCTCTCTCAACCAAGAGAAGAGAAGAGAAAAGCAGATCGCTTCTCTTCAGAGGACCTCAAGTGTCCTATTTATAGGCCTCATGGCCTGAGCGCTGCCGCTTCAAGCATGAAAGCGCGAGCGCATTTAAGGCATTAATTGAGCCTTGAAAAAGGGAACGGTTTCCCTCGAAACCGTACAAGGAAGAAATGATCTCCCTCATTAAGGCATTTATTAAGCCTGAAAAAAGGGAATATTCTCCCTCGGAAGCGTACAAAGGAGAAGTAATTCCCCTCGATTAATGCAAGAGAGGTTATTATAACCTTGAATAAGGAGCGATCCTTCTCGTAACTGGCCGAAGGCTGTGGCCACGGGAAAGGGAAGATGTTCCAAAGCGAACCTATTCCGAGAAGCTCGGACGCGGAACTACCTAGACGCGAAGCTACCCAGAGTCGCGAATCTACACGATTCTTCGGCGAATCTATCCCAAAGCAGGATTAAAAGTGAAGCTGAACTCAACCACCATGGCGACGTTCGAACTTCACATACCACTGATCAAAGCAGTTCAAAGTATTTCGAAGTCTGAGCCATTGCAGACTTTCGAAAACTTTGAAGGGTTCTTGTTGAAACTTTAAAAAAGACAAGATTCCGACTGGCCCGAACAATGTCTAAACTTGTTGACATTTACAAAAGACAAGAAACAGATAAGCTGACGACCAGTTTCCACCCATCTCCGAGGGACAAGGAAGCAACTTGGATTCTACTGATCCAGTGAAGCAGACAGTAAGCCCGGATTGCCTCTAAACAGACCCCAGTAGGTCTAAGATGCTAGCACTTAGCATCGCATGAGCCCAAAGGGATAGCCTCGCTTGAGAGGCTAAAATCACCTAACTTCGCCTTGAAGCTATTCACAGCTCCGTCAGGAAGCTAACTCATAGCTTCGCCGGAAGTGCTCAGCTAACTCCGCAGAGAGTTAACTTCGCTTGAAGCCACACGCAACCGCGCAGAAGGATGTTCGGTAACTTCGCCACAGACGACATCTAGCTCCGCAGAAGAGCTGTCTTCTGACTTCGTCACATGCGCCATCCAGCTCCGCTGTGAGTTCAATGCGGGCAGCGCCGCTGCAGGTCTGCTATGGTCAACCTATTGACCATTTAAATCTCAGGATGAGATCAAATCTGATCGAATCAAGACCAATCTAATCAAGATCAGATCCGGGATCAAATTTGGCAGTTGATTGCCGTAATCTCTTGACTCTTCTAAAACGAATAAGAGGATCAGGGGAAATCCTCCAACGATATGGAAAGAATCAAAACAGATCAAGAGGATCAACCGACCTGCTACTTCTAGCTTCGCAGAAGCCGATCCTAGCCTCGCAGCAAGGCTACTTCCCAGATTTAAACAGATTTGATTCAATCTGTTTCTATATTTTCAAGGGACAATTATACCCCTGCTCTCCCTATAAATAGCCCACCAGGGGCACAAGGAGAGAGAGACTGGTTCCAGAGACCTCTACAGACGGACTGGACGAAGAGAAAAATGACTTCTTCACAACGTGAAAGGACGCACCGCGCGTACAAACAGAGATCTATTCTCTTGAATTCAGAGACTTTTAGAGAATCACTTCTCTAATCAGGGTACTGATACCCTAATACCTTCTTCTCAAGGAATCTCCGGAACCAGGCGAGAAGGAATTCCTAAGCGAGGGAGGTTTTGAGAAGTAACAAGAGGGTTCTACCAACCTTCTGTTCTCTGATTCCCTGAACCAGGCGAGAAGGGAATCTCATCGCTCGCATCGTCAAAGGGACAAAGTGGTCGCGCGCTGACCAGAATCTTATCGGCACGCTTCTCCAGAATCTCAGAGGAGATCTACTTGTAATCTTTTGTGTTACTTGTAATTTAGCTCCTTGACACTTTTTTGTAAGTTTTCCCCTTTGCAAATCAATGAAAACAGTTGTGAGACGAAATTGATGTTTTATATCATCTAAAAATGTGAAACTTTAGGGGAGGTGCTGCTAAAATTTTTAGGATAATAATGGAGATTACGATTTATTGAGAGTTATCGGACTAATCTTTTGTCTACAAAATGGTACCATTACACGGAGGGTCTCAATACTGCAGTGGATGTCCACTTTCATTAGGGAGCTGTTAGGGAGGCGCCGATTTGTACACCCATCAGATGCGGCAAACCACCACAGATAGTTTTTACAAGCCATGCATGACAGCCACCAGATATGAAGCGCGAAGCAGTACAGGCTAGGACCTTCTAATCCCATTATTAGATGACGTACATGACACTGAGATGATGATTAGGACATTGGATATGGCGAGCCTGAACCATCTCAACCACATGTTAGGAGGTATACATGTCGTTAAGGAGCTGATGATGAGGCTGGACCATCTCAACAACATATACAACAGATTTCCAGACTGTACCTGCACGTGGGAGAGGATGAGGTCGAGGGCATGGTCGAGTTTCACGTGCATTAGCTTGTTCGTGTTGAGATTAGCTTGTTATGTTATTGATTTTATATGACTTGTATTATTGATATATCACATTTCACATTATAATATTGTGATACCACAAATATTTTTGGATATTAGAATAATATGGAGGTATGATGTGTATTGGTAAACTATTTGGTGGTTTGATATAAGTTTTACAGTTTTGATATAGTTTATAGAACCATTTGGAGATTTAGTGATACTTGGAAATGAGTTTGTGATATTGTTATATTGTGGAGTTGTGGTATGTATTACTGAGTTAATTTGATAAAATTTGTGATATTTTGAGTTATCTAGTTCTGATATGACTTTGAAATATGATTTGATATTTTTGGATAAAGAGGGATATCAAATTTTAAGTAATGGTTAAAAAAAGCTTCTTCTTTGGTCAGGGGTTGAAATCACCTAGAGGGGGGTGAATAGGTGACTAGCTAATCTATATGGTGATTAATGCAGAATTAAAACTATTTATGCAAACTAAAACTTCTTTAGACAAACACACAAGGTATAATACAAGAGTGTAGCCGGATTCCCCGTGAAGGGCTCTGGACTAACTCCTCAAGATTCCTCTAGATAAGAGTTGAGGTGCCGCTATGGCTCTCTTGGTTGAATACAAGTGTGAGCAAACAATCCCAAAGCATGTACAATAAGGCACAAGATATATCAAGCATATAAAGATGAAAGCAATATAAGCATGCAAGATATATAAAGACAAGTGAGAGATAGAGAGAGCAATCGCAAATACGGGAGATTTGTTTCGAGGTTCGAGCACACTTGCTCTACGTCCCCGCCTTCAACACTATGAAGGATTTCCACTAAAATCGATCCCACTGGATCACTCGGTGCCGCAACACCTATAAGGAGTTCACACTAGAACTCTTGGACTCACTAGTCCCCTCACTTGCTCCCACAAGAACAAACACACCGCAAGCACACTAGCTTGCCGAGGCCGTACCTCTACCCCGAGTTTTCACTAGAACCCGAAATAACGCGAACCCGCAAGTCTGCCTCCTCAAAGTACAAGAAAGATCTCTTGGTGACCTAAACACTTGATCATCTAAAATAATTCTCACAACAACTCTCCTATATGATAGATATTCAATGGAAAGCTCAAGTATGTGTGAGAAAAACAAGGATGGAAGTTGTGGTGGAAAACACAAAGAATCACTTTTGAAAACCTCTTAATAAACTCTCCTTTTGAATGGAAGTATTTGGCTGTAAAACAAGTGGAGATAACCTCTACAATAGATAGGAAAAACTGACTTTGAAACTCTCCAAAAATCTTGTCTAAAACAGTCCATGAGAGCCCCCTTTTATAGGCTAAGAAAAACTAGCTGTTGGGGTCCAATCAGCAGTCTGCACTGCTGTCGGTCGACCGGCCAACGGTCAGATTTCTGAACGTTGGGCCAGCGGTCGACCGACCGGTCGACCGTGGCCTGGATACAGAGAGCAGACACTCTCTGCCAATCGACCTCCCGGTCGACCGGGGCCATTTCCAGAGAGCTATCTCTGGCGGTCAACCGGGTCGGTCGACCGGCCCTCTAGCCAAATAAGGCGTGCACGTTTGTTGTCACGCCCCGCTTCCCAAATACGCGAAAACGGAGTCGCGACGAGAGTCAGCGACGTATATACGCGAGGAAAATACCCCACGTATATACGCTAAGCCTAAAGTAACCTGGACAAGCTATAAATCTAAACCAAGATTAATCAATAATCACTGTAATATCTCATATAAACATCCACGCATGATATCATATAAAAAGCACTGGAATAGAGAGTGAATCTGATATGCATGAATCAAGAAAAATATAGAAACAGGAATAAAAACAGGTAAGAATACCAGAATAAAAAGGGAGAGGACCCAAGCTCCTCGCAAAGCATACCGTCTCATCGAACACCTGCACCATAGAACAAAGCGTCCAATATCTGGACGTGCAAATCCAGGGTCGTCAGAAAGCGACCTGGTGAGTGTGTGTGTGTAAAGGGAAAGCTCGTGCATATAAACAATGTGCATAAAATAATAACAAGAGTAACTGCAGACAGAAGATAACTAAATAACATATTAAACAAATAACTGAATAACAATAACATGAATAAGCGTACAGATAAGAGACAAGTAAAACATCTGTAAACAAGCAACTGATGTCATGATAACGGGGAACAACTAATGTCTAGATGTGTAACCTAGCATGTCACTAGTCTGGTATAGAATTCTGGTCATGTGTACAAACATATATCTATCATAGCTTATCAATGTGTACAATCAGGTGATTACGGTCAGTCACAATATATTATAACAGTTCATTATCATTTATTATGTCAGCGAACACCAATTGTCACCTGTAATAGACGCATCCCATACTACGCCTACTACACGTGTCAATCAGGGTCCTAAGTTATTGAAATTAACAGAAGAGACATTGTCCATGCTTTAGGTGGGTCTCGTACATACCCGGGACCACAGCCTCAGTTTCCTGGCGCTGAACCAGGCCGTACCGCTAGGTACTCAGTAACAGTAACAGTAATAGTAACAGTAACAGTAATCTCACTGTGAAAATAGTGGAACAGTAACAGTACAGATGGGATGTCAGTCATCCCCCAGGAACCCTGCAGTGGAACCCTCAGTCAGCTGCGCAACCTGTATCCTAGGTCCACCCAAAATACAGACGATGTCTCCTCCATCAATTTCCCCAATCCCGATGTAAGTTGTTCAATTACTTTATTATTGAATTCAGTTTAGTTAAATCAATCAATGTCCATATTATCAAGAACGCTGGGATGATACAGTCAAACAATCTTTTCCAGTAACTTTTAGTAACATGAATAATTACAGTAACAGTCCTGCTACTGCTCACTAAGCAGTCTCAACTAAAGCTGATCATAATCTCATCCATCCCTACTAAGGAGATATCAATTACTGATCCATCAACTCATAGTCTCAGTAACAATCACGGTGAACATCAAACATTGAATCAAGTCCAAGTATCCGATACAGTAATCACCATCTCGGTGAATCATTAATCAAACCTCTCATAATAACTCTATCTCCATAACTGAATTGATCCGTAAATAAGCATGAAGCACATGGTATATCCTCGAGATCAACTAAGTCACCCCACGCCACAGTTATATCTAAATAGGAAACATCTTCAAAGAACTGCAATCTAGAATAGTTCACCTATAAGTCAATACTAACAATTCATCCATATTCAAATAATATAATCAATTGGTACATCGACGAACTCTAGTTTTTAATAATCCAAAGTCATTACATCCAACTCATATTTCCAATAGTTACTTGATCATCAAGTATCAATACACATCGAGTAATCTGACACATTAAACTGTTGTTCCAATATATCAATAATCAGTACTTAAACCTCTCACTCTATCAATCAACTCTGATCCCCAAGCCTTCACCGATTCCCACTTCTATTAAGGTCAATCATAATATTCCAACACTCGGCAACATATCAGATACATGCATCTAAGTTCTATCAAGTCAAGTCAACACAACCAATATCTATTCCTCAAGTCATGTTCGTCCATCTATATCCAATAACATAACCCAAAGGTAGAGTCTCTATCCAATAAGGTAGCTAAACACAGCAGTCAGCCTAAGGTTAGTCGACTACAAGAGCTGAGCAAGTCGACTAGGGTTAGGATTAGTCGACTAACAGGTGTGAGAAGTCGACTATACAAGGGACAAGTCGACTAACTAGGAAGACAAGTCGACTAACAGGGAATGCAGGTCAGCAACAGAGACTACACAACTTCCAGGACATCCAACTAGTCGACTATAGGCTAGAGGTAAGTCGACTATACATGCTATTAGTCGACTACAAAAGGTGACAAGTCGACTAATGGTCGATTACAGTGGACAAACAGAGAGTCAATAATTATTCTAAAGGAGAGTCTAGTCGACTACAAGACAATAGTTAGTCGACTAATAAGGGTATTAGTCGACTAACAGAGAGGGTAAGTCGACTAATGGAGCTGCAACCTGATACTAAAATGCACCATGACACATATCCACATTCTATCAAATGCACCCATACTCCTCTCATGCAATATCTACAACAATAACCCAACACCCACATACTAAACATAAGTTCTATCTTAATTAAATACACATGCATATTATTCTTATGTGTTCAAAACTGTAAGGAGGGAGGGGATAACAACTCACATCCGTGCTTAATAATCTCCACACACATAATCATGTAACACATGTGCACTACACATCAAATTACACCACATACACATAATATCTATGATTACTCAATTAATTAAAGAGAGGGAGAGACACTCACAAAGGCTGCCATGACGATCTCCAACGACGGGCTGCCGAGGGAAGCCATCCGCTGCTGGATTTGCAGTGGAGAGGGGATCCGGGTGCTGCTGGTGCGCTCGTTGCTGCTGTTGGAGGTTGTCCTCGCTGCTGGACTGCAGGAGAAGGATCGGCCTGCAGGTTGGCTGTCCGCGCGCAGGGGAGGAGGCCGGCTGATCTGGACTGCTGCTGGGCCAAGGGGGTGGCCTGATCTGCGCTTGCTGATGCTGTTGCGGCTGTTGGAGGGGGCAGCAGCTCTGCCATCTGCTGCTGTAGGGCTGAAGTGCGGCAGGCCAGGGAAGAGCAAGGGAGTTGGGGCGCTACTGCTCACAGGAGGGAGAGGACAGGGTCTTGCGCCCTGCTGTTGCTGCGCGGTCGCTGGAGGAGAAGGGCGGCCAGGCTGCTGGCTGCTGCAAGGAAGTGCGGCAACACCAGGCAAGGGGAGGAGATGGGTGTGGCTGCAGGTTGTTGGATTTGAGGAGATTTTGAGGGGATTAGTTAGGATTAGGATTTGGTGGGGATTTAGATCAAGTAGTTAAGATTTGATTAGGATATAGGAGGATTCTTGGGAATTAGTTAGGATTAGAACTTGAAGAGTAATGGGTTGCGGGTTAACGGGTAGCGGGTTTGGGGTTGAATCCAAACAGGTAAATGGGTAATGAATCCGCTATAGGATTAGAAGTAGGGAATAATACAAGGGAAAGAAATGAAGGGAGAAGGAAATCTGCTCAGGAATAACACACCTGCAAAATATAAATAGTAATAATACTGACAACACTTAAACACCACATCAGATAAATAATTAGTAACAATATAGATATTACTACAACGAGTAATATTATATCACATGATAAATAAATGCATGTACACATTTAAATACCAGTATATTTTTATTTAAATACCGTACTTAAAAATAGGGATATTACATTTGTGCACGTCGGTCGATCGCCCAGTCGACCGACTCCTGGCTCAGTCTACCGTGCAGTCGACCGGCAAAAGCCAAAACAGTATATTTTTAGGGATTAAAAACTTGTTATTTTTCCTTCAATAAAATCCCATAAAATCTCTAAAAATCTAGAAAAATAAGTTCAGTATAATACTTTGATATTCAAATATGTTTGAGTAAAAATCAAAATATGTTACAAACATTTTGAACTATTTTTGTAACTTTGAAATATTGACTTAAACAAAATCTGTATTTTTCCAAATTGATTTTTTCAAAACTTCTCCAAATACAAAAATAAGATATTTTAAACACTTTTAAAACTTAGTGTGTATGGATATGATCCACTACACATATATGATGAAATGTCCATATTTTTGACAATAAGCACTAAACTGGTTTTGGTTAAAACATATGTATAAATGAAGTTCAAAAATCAAACCGGTATTTTTCCAATATGAAATTCTTTTATGAAAACTCATATAAATCTTGTGCGTGAGTGTATAAGATACTTGAGCAATCCACCAACTATTCTATCCTTTACATTTTATCTAAAAACAAAATCTTAACAAAAACAAACCTAGACACAACTCTTCTCTTGAAGGTCTTCACTTGAAGTCTTCTTTGTTGGCCCAAAGGCCTATCACCCTAGTTTTGATGATGATCAACTCATGAAGTTGTTTACTAATGATCTTGTGTTTAATTAGTGACAGATTCATTATCAAGATCTTAGTAGGTGCATAGCTCAACAAAGGATAAAATATCAAGATTTGGAGCTAGCACGGTGTGATCCAAGGAGCTTTTGGATCAAGCTTGGACCAAGTCAAGAAGATGAGAAGCCTTCAAGTGAAGACTTCAAGAAGATGAAGACTTGTGTCTAGGTATACGATTTTGTTTTTGTTTTAGATAAAATGTAAAGGATAGAGTTGTTCGTGGATTGCTCAAGTATACCATGCACACACACTCTTGATAGAATTATTTTCATAAAAGATTTTTTAGTTTAGAAAAGATTTTTCATTTTGAAAAAATACAAGTTTGGTTTTTGGTGCTTCTCATATACTTATCTTTTGATCAAAACCAAGTTTAGAGCTTAATGTCAAAAACTTAGATATTTCATCTTGATTGTGTAGTGGATCATATCCATACACACTATGCTTTAAAAGTATATCTTGTTTTTGTATTTGATGAAGATTTGGAAAAACATGTTTTGAAAAAATATTGTTTTGGAAAAACAGTTTTTATCATGAGCCAAATATTTCCAAGTTACAAAAATAATTCAATCTTTTATAACATGCCTTAATTTAATGCAAGCATGTTTGTATATCAAAGTATATTGGTAAAACTATTTTTGTAAATTTTTAAGTATTTTATGGGATTTTATTTGAGCCAAAAAGACTAACTTTTTAATCCCAGAAAACTGTTTCAGACTTCGGATAAGTCGACTTACTACCTTTATAAGTCGACTAATCCTGAAGTCGGTCGACCGACTCGGTCGACCGACGTGCACAGATGTGCACGCCTTTGTGCACTAGAGGACGGCCGACCGTACGGCCGACCTGGAAAGTTCGGCCGACCGTACGGGTCGACCGACAGAGAGTTCTACTCTCTACTCCAGTGGCTCGGTCGACCCGGGCGGTCGATCGTGGCTCCAACGGTCTGATTTCTGACCGTTGGCGGTCGACCGACCCGGTCGACTGGCAGCTCTGACAGAGCCCCAACGGCTAGTTTTCCAGACTCTATATAAAGGGTCATTTGGAGGCTGTTTTCTATAAGATTTGGAGAAGTTTTTAGAGCCAGTTTTTCCCACTCTTTTCAGAATTTTTTCTCCACAAAATAGAGAGCAAATATTTCCTATCTAAAGGAAAGTTTTACCAAGAGTGTTTTAAGTGATTCTTTGAGTTTTCCTCCACCACTCTCATCCTTGTTTTTCTCACACCACACTTGAGCTATCCATTGATTATTCATCATATAGGTGTGTTGTAGTGAGATAGTTTTTAGGTGATCAAAGTGTTGTGATCACCAAAGACTTCATTTGTTACTTTGAGGAGGCGGACGTGTGTGTCCGCGTTGTTTTGAGTTCGGGTGCGGACTCGGTTGTTTTGAGGTGCGGCCTCGGCGAGCTAGTGAGCTTGCGTGTGTACGGGACTAGGGAGTCCAAGGGCTTGTAGGTGTTGCGGCACCGAGGAGAGATCCATTGGGATCTTGCATGGTGGAAATCCTTCGTGTGTCGAAGGCGGGGATGTAGAGCAAGTGTGCTCGAACCTCGAAACATACCCTTGTGTTTGGGATTGCCTTTTCTCTCTCTCCCTTACTTGTTTATATCTTGCATTCAATTATTGTCTATTTTTATATGCATGATATACTTGTGTGCTTAAATTGATATACTTGCTTGGGTTTGTTTGCTAACACTTGTATTCAACCAAGAGAGCCAACGCGGCACCTCAACCCATTCAAAGGGAATCTAGAGGAGTTTGTCCAGAGCCCTTCACGGGGAATTCGGCAACACTCTTGTATTATACATAGTGTTTAGTGTAAAAGTTTTAAGTAGGTCATAATTGTTTTTAGCTTCCGCATTATTTGCATCATTTGGCATTAAGTGACCATTAGATTAGCCATCACCTATTCACCCCCCTCTAGGTGAACCTTCAATTGGTATCAGAGCTTGGTACTCTGATTTGGTCTAACAACCTAGAGTAAAAGATCCTCATTTTTAGGCTAATCACAATATTTTACACACACCATGGACTTCATGTCACCACCCATGTTTGACATTGTTAACATCCATATATGGAAGGTGAAGATGTCCTTGTACCTCAAAGCCTTAGGTTATCATGTTTATCTTGCCACTACTAATAATGCATATTGTTTAGATGGTAAGAATTTTGAGGCTAATGCAAAAGCCCTTCATGCTTTAAAGTCAACCCTAAATTATGATTATTTATCTAGGGTTTCTAACTTTGATTTGGTTTTTGTAGTTTGGAACACCCTCCTCTCCCTTGGCGAAAATGATCAATACTATGCGGGGAGCGATTCGGATGTTGGAAGCAACACCTCCAACAAGTGCTATATGGTCCAAGGGGATAACCCCCTTGAGGTAACTACCGAATCTGAGGATGAGGATAATAACATGTCATATGAAGAGCTCTCTACATTTTGTCAATTATTGCTTAATAAATATGACATGATTAAATAGGAAAATAAAATTTGAAAAAGAAAGTTGATTGCATGCATATAGAACAAGATTCTCTTAAATCTAACATTGCATGCTTAGAAAAGAAATAAAGATTTGAAAAATGAGAATGTTTCCCTTATGTCTAAATTAAATGATCTTTGTGAAGGGAACACGATTTTAAAAGATAAAATTATTTTGGTGGAAACTCAAAAGGAAATTATTTTTCAAGAAAATAATTGTTTGAAAAGAAAATGTTTGAAAAAGAAAAAGAAAATGTTTCTAAAAAGATAAAGAAAAATGATTCTATTTCTCACTACTCTTTATATGCTACCATTGATGATAGTGAGATTAAGAACTTGAAAAATAAAATTGATTATTTGAGCTCTACTTTGAGCACATGTGCATTCAACCATTCTAAGTTGGAGTCTATGTTTTCAAAGAAACAAACTCCACCTTCTCATGCACATCATCCTCATGCATATTCACTTTTTGCACGCCACGATCACACACATACACATATGCATCGTAGAGTGTACAAATGTACACATTGTGGCCGCAAAGGCCATTTAGCAAAATTTTGTTATGATAAGATATATGCTTTAAATTTTGCTAAGAAAGATGTTTGGGTTCCTTACAAGACTAACCCTAAAGGACCCAAAAGAAAATGGATACCAAAACCCCCACCTCATGTTTTTGATGTAGGTGAGGGATCTCTCAAGACGTGAGAGATTTGGTGCCTTGGTGGTGGGTGCACTTGAACTAAAAAGACACTTATTTGGAGCACCGCTATCAAGGAAGTTTTGGTGGGATGACCACCATGTTTGGAGCTTTAGAGTTGGTAACAATCTCTAAACTCCCATTTTATTTTTGTACATGCTTATTCATTTGTGAAATCATATAGCATGTTCATGTTTAGTTTCATGTGTTTTTGTGCTTCATGTGGTATGAACTAGTTTAAATGTGGATTTTATCAAAGCTTGCATGTATACATGTACAAATAGTGAGTTACATTTGATTTATATATGTTTGCACTTCATGCTCATTTGTACCCACTTTATGCACATGTATAGACTAATTTTGATGATTCTTTCATTTATACATGTTTTGCCAATTTTCATGTTTTTACTTCATGTATATGTATTTTGTATTCAAATCTAATAAATATACATGTATACCCGTGAGTCTCTTGCCTTCATGCAAATACATTTGATAGACTCTTTTATGTTTGGGATATGTATGTGTATTGTTAGGATTGGATAAATCATACATATGCCTAGAAGTGTATTATTTTTTAAGAAAAATAAATTTTCATGTTTTATAAAATGTTATTCATCTTATTGAGCTTCAATGTCTATTTTCATGAAAATGCTATTTACATGACTTTTGTACACTCACCCTTTATTTATTTTGTCATGACTTTGATTCATGAACATATTTTTGAGCTTCATAGATCGAGTGTCAATTCTTGTATTTGGTATGATTCATGAAATATATATATGCTTTGATTTCATATTTTTGAAGGATCTTTAACTAATTTTTCAAAATTATTTTAACTAGTTAATTGTTCTTCATTTGGTAGAGTTTTTCAAACAAAGCTTATTTTTCAAATCTACTTTTGAAAACCCCTACCATCTACGGGAGGTTGGATGAGAGTCCATACCTTGTTCGTTTATATTGAAAATCTTTTTAAACTTGTGCATGAGATGGGTGGATTAGTTATGAGTTATACACTTGATCTTATTGTTATGTCAATTGGTATCATTGGACTCTTTCATTTGGTATCTAAATTGATAATTTTTGTATATACTCATATTTTGTTTTCTTATATATGTATGTATCAATATGATAATGATTATTGTTCAATTTGGTATCTTAAAAATTTGATTGTTTTACAAGAGCTCTGATACCTTTAAAAAAAAATTTTAAAGAAAAATTAAAAATGTTTTGGTATGTATTTCCTATATGTAAGGAGAACTTAACATCTCTTCTACATATAGATTCATGTTGAGTATATTATAAATTGAGGAGCTTGACAACTCTTCTTTATATGATATACGTGTGTAGGGGGAGCTTCACATCTCCTCTTATGCATTACATAATATGTGTTATGTGAGTTAGGGCTTGTCATCCCTTCTTCATATAATGCATATGTGTAGGGAAGCTAACTTAGCGTCTTCCTCTTCATGAATATATATCGCATATAACCTTTTATTGATATGTTTGGCCCCTTCTTGATCTCTTTGTTTTTAACAAAAAGGGGGAGAAAAATTTGTTTGATTTGATTTTACTTTGAACCCTTTGTTGATGATTGACAAAAAGGGGGAGAAGTATTTGAGTTTATATGCATGTTTTCATTGCTTAAGGGGGAGAAGTATTTGTCTTCCTTGTATGTTATGCATATATGTTTTGTTTTGCAAATAGGAGAAAAAGATTTATTTTGTTTTATCTCCATTCATTTGCATACATGTTTATGAGCTTTATTGCATATATTATTGTTTATTTGGTATGCATGAGTTAAGGGGGAGCTTCTTTGAAGTTTTACTTTAATCCATGCATATATAACTTCATGAGTTTTGTCATCATCAAAAAGGGGGAGATTGTTGGCCAAAAGCCTATCACCCTAGTTTTGATGATGATCAACTCATGAAGTTATGTTTACTAATGATCTTGTGTTTAATTAGTGACAGATTCATTATCAAGATCTTAGTAGGTGCATAGCTCAACAAAGGATAAAATATCAAGATTTGGAGCTAGCACGGTGTGATCCAAGGAGCTTTTGGATCAAGTTTGGACTAAGTCAAGAAGATAAGAAGCCTTCAAGTGAAGACTTCAAGAAGATGAAGACTTGTGTCTAGGTATAAGATTTTGTTTTTGTTTTAAATAAAATGTAAAGGATAGAGTAGTTGGTGGATTGCTCAAGTATACCATGCACACACACTCTTGATAGAATTGTTTTCATAAAAGATTTTTTAGTTTAGAAAAGATTTTTCATTTTGGAAAAATACAAGTTTGATTTTTGGTGTTTCTCATATACATCTTTTGACCAAAACCAAGTTTAGAGCTTAATGTCAAAAACTTAGATATTTCATCTTGATTGTGTAGTGGATCATATCCATACACACTATGCTTTAAAAGTATATCTTGTTTTTGTATTTGATGAAGATTTGGAAAACATGTTTTGAAAAAATATTGTTTTGGAAAAACAGTTTTTATCATGAGCTAAATATTTCCAAGTTACAAAAATAGTCCAATCTTTTATAACATGCCTTGATTTTGTGCAAGCATGTTTGTATATCAAAGTATATTGGTAAAACTTATTTTGTAGATTTTTAAGTATTTTATGGGATTTTATTTGAGCCAAAAAGACTAACTTTTTAATCCCAGAAAACTGTTTCAGGTTTCGGATAAGTCGACTTACTACCTTTATAAGTCGACTAATCCTGAAGTCGGTCGACCGACTCGGTCGACCGACGTGCACAGATGTGCACGCCTTTGTGCACTGGAGGACGGCTGACCGTACGGGTCGACCGCTCCAGAGAGCTCTGCTCTCTGAAAAGTTCGGCCGACCGTACGGGTCGACCGACAGAGAGTTCTACTCTCTGCTCCAGTGGCTCGGTCGACCCGGGCGGTCGACCGTGGCTCCAACGGTCTGATTTCTGACCGTTGGCGGTCGACCGACCCGGTCGACCGGCAGCTCTGACAGAGCCCCAACGGCTAGTTTTCCAGACTCTATATAAGGGTCATTTGGGGGCTGTTTTCTATAAGATTTGGAGAAGTTTTTAGAGCCAGTTTTTCCCACTCTTTTCAGAAGTTTTTCTCCACAAAATAGAGAGCAAATATTTCCTATCTAAAGGAAAGTTTTACCAAGAGTGTTTTAAGTGATTCTTTGAGTTTTCCTCCACCACTCTCATCCTTGTTTTTCTCACACCACACTTGAGCTATCCATTGATTATTCATCCTATAGGTGTGTTGTAATGAGATAGTTTTTAGGTGATCAAAGTGTTGTGATCACCAAAGACTTCATTTGTTACTTTGAGGAGGCGGACGTGTGTGTCCGTGTTGTTTTGAGTTCAGGTGCGGACTCGGTTGTTTTGAGGTGCGGCCTCGGCGAGCTAGTGAGCTTGCGTGTGTACGGGACTAGGGAGTCCGAGGGCTTGTAGGTGTTGCGGCACCGAGGAGAGATCCATTGGGATCTTGCATAGTGGAAATCCTTCGTGTGTCGAAGGCGGGGATGTAGAGCAAGTGTGCTCGAATCTCGAAACATACCCTTGTGTTTGCGATTGCCTTTTCTCTCTCTCTCCCTTACTTGTTTATATCTTGCATTCAATTATTGTCTATTTTTATATGTATGATATACTTGTGTGCTTAAATTGATATACTTGCTTGGGTTTGTTTGCTAACACTTGTATTCAACCAAGAGAGCCAACGCGGCACCTCAACCCATTCAAGGGGAATCTAGAGGAGTTTGTCCAAAGCCCTTCACGGGGAATTCGGCAACACTCTTGTGTTATACATAGTGTTTAGTGTAAAAGTTTTAATTAGGTCATAATTGTTTTTAACTTCCGCATTATTTGCATCATTTGACATTAAGTGACCATTAGATTAGCCATCACCTATTCACCCCCCTCTAGGTGAACCTTCATTCTTCTCTTCTTGACTTGGTCCAAGCCATGATCCAATGAGCTAGACTCCTCTTGAGTACTTGATGTGGTCTTGATGCATAAGCTCTTAAATCAACACGTGCTACCTTCAAAACTTGACTTGAAATCCTTTGATGAAGCTAAACACCTACTAAGATCTTGATCACATATCTGAGACTAATTAAATACAAAATCATTAGTACTATAACTATATGAGTTAATCATCATCAAAACTAGAGTGATGGGCCTTTGGGCCAACAGGGGTTACCAACCCCAGAAAAAATATGAAGCTCAAACTGAGTTTCCAATGCTTCGGGGTTCCAACTCCGAATAAAGCCGAAAGTTAAAACTTGAGCTTTGTTTTGTTCCAGGATTGGGAACTCCGGACTGAGCGTTGAAAACTAAAAAAGAGAATTCTTAGTCCGAGATTGCCAACTCCGGATCAAAAAATGCACACGACTTGTTGGCCCGAAAGCTTTTCACCCTAGTTTTGATGATGACTAATTTATGAAGTTATGATACTAATGATCTTGTGTTTATTAAGTTTCAGATATAAATCAAGATCATTATTGGTGTTTAGCTTCTACAAAGACTTGAAGTCAAGATTCGAAGCTATTACGTGTTGATTTAAGAGCTCGCGCTTCAAGATCGCATCAAGAACTCGAGATGAAGTCGTCGCTCTTTGGATCGTATTTGGATCGAGTCGTCTTGGAGAAGAAAATCGACAAGAAGACTTTGGTCTAGATTTGCTTAGTTTAAATCTTGTGTAAGGATAGTCTAGTTTTGAATTGCTAGTGTATACACATACAAGTTTATTGGTTTCGATTTAACTGTTTTAGTTTCAAAAGTTTATGTTTATTTGGTTTGCACAAAATTCATAGAATCAAGTTTTGTGTTTCAGTTTTATATGATTTATATCTACATAGAATAAGTTTCATGATTTATATATGTGTTGGATTCTATTTACACATATTGTAGATCACCTAGAGGGGGTGAATAGGTGATATGCTAATCCCAAACAATGCGGAATTAAAACTATTATGCAAACTAAAACTATCACACAATGTATAACCAAAGAGTGAAGCCGAATTCCTGGTGAAGCGCTCTGAACTTCTCCTCAAGATTCCTTTAAATTAAAAGTTGAGGTGCAACTATAGCTCTCTTGGTTAAATACTAGTGTAAGCAGAAATACAAACAATATCAAGCATATAAAGATGTAAAGAATATGAGAGCATGCAAGATATCAAACAATCCCAAGCATGTGTATCAATTAAGCACAAGTAAATATCAAGCATATAAAAATGTAAACAATTAAGAGCAAGTGAGATATAAACACAAGTGAGCTGAGAGAGATGAGCAATCACAAACACGGGAGATTTGTTTCGATGTACGATTCACTTGCTCTACGTCCCCGCCTTCACCGAAATGAAGGATTTCTACTAAAAACAATGCTGCATGATCACTCGGTGGCGCAACACCTACAACGAGCTCCCTCAAGAACTCTTGGACCTGCAAGTCCCTCACTTGTTCCCGCAAGAACAACACACAACACGAACCTGCAAGCTTGCCGAGGCGCAACCTCTACAACACCTCCAAATACAAATTTGGAACACTTGATGATCACTTCTCTTGATTACCAGCAAACTCTCTCACAACAAGGATCCCTATAGGATGGATATAGCAATGAATTGCTCAAACTTGTGTGAGAAAACAAGATAAATTTGAAAGTGAAAAACTCAAGAAATCCTTTTGAAAAACTCAAGAGAATCACTCTTGATAAACTCTCTTTTGATATGGAAGTTAAGCTTAAAAACTTGTTGAGAAAACTCTGTTGAAGATGAAAAAATAGGCTCTCAAAAGCTTGTGTAAAACTCTTTCAAAATCTGGCCCAAAAGATCCCTTTAAATAAGCAGCAGAGAATCAACATAATTTGGTAATCATCACATACTAACATGATTATAACATATTTTACATGAACTAATTTAGCGCAAATAGGGTCAAGAAAACATGAATAATGGGGATTAACTGTCAATTTGGCAGAATTATCACTTTCTATTAGAAGCAGTCATCTAAAATTGCAATATCAATTTCTGGACTTATTTTGTGAATATTGAATTTCTACAGAACTGTACAAAGATTCCAAAGCGACTAAAGTCAGTTTTTTATTTAATTTTAGCCCCTTTTGCAAATTGTCATCAAAAGAGTTAATAGTACGTAAAACTATAATTGCATAAAAAAAAAAATCTTCAATCCAGAATATAGACAGAATTTATTATAGGTATAATTTTGCTCGTAATGAATTTTAATCCCAAAAAGCAACTAAAATTATATCTAAGCTCCAATTGGGTTCACACCCATTACGTAAAAGCTAATAAATTAAAACCATTTTCACATAATATCCGATTAAAATTTGGTTTGAGACGCGTTACTCAATTGTATGTTGGAAATACTAACCACAAATTACTACTATGCTATTTTAAAATTAAGTTTCAAGAAGGAAGAAACTTCTCTCGTTCTGATCGAGACTTGCGTAGCACTATCCTTAAGAGTAGATCGCGCCTCTATGAGAGACTCTTTCGGTGCGGTAGGTCTTTAAGAACATGAACCTACCTTTCAGGATTCAACGATTGTTAGCGCTGTAAGCGTGCACTCGTAACGCGCAGGCCATTGAACAACTCATTTTTGTTGTGTTATGTGAAGTCAGGAGTTAAGCCCCTTTTTATAGAGAGATTTGCAGGGAACAAAATCGTTTCCTTGTGCGGAACATGGAATCTAACTTTGAGCAGAGATTATTGCAAAACTTTGATAGAGGGCCTGGCTTTGTGCAGAGGACACATAAGATTTTTCAAATTCAGTTGCCTCTTTTTTTTTTTTTTTTTATTGGGCCTCATTAGGCTTGTGTGCGTGCGATGCCCTTTTTGTTTCTGTGCTCATACTCCTAGGAAAGAGACATCATATTTCAATATTATAAAATCTTTCTCCCAAATGAAATACACTAAAATTTTGAAATACACCAAAACTCCAACATGGTAAACATGACCATGAGTTCTTGGATCCTAAAAGTTTATTATGGACTCAGATCTCTGTCTCTTTCTCTTTTCTGTTGGACGCACGAAACTGGCTGCGAGGAAAATTTCTTTTAAAAAAACAGAAAGAAAATATAGAAATTTTTTCTCTCACCAAACAAGAAAGGAAAAAAAAAAAACCAAGAAAGGAAAAGAGAGATAAAGAATTGGTCTGTTTGAAGAAAAAAAAACTCAATGAGGAAAGAAATCTAACCGTTTTAATCAAGCGAGAAGAATGGATCAAATATAGCACATACTCTAATATTAGTAATGTAGAAACGTTAGCCCAAGATTTACTAGAAGCCTTGATACTTCATTAATCTAATTGATATCGCTTTGATTTGATCACCAACAATCTAAACTCTTTTATGTGAGATGTAGGTTTCCTTTGTTGATCGTTATACTGTATTTACCTATATTTTCAAAATTTCTGACTTACTAAAAGCTTGAACATGAAGTTACTTTGACTAATGATATTGTAATATAAATCAATATAAATAAATAATAAAATTGAAAAATGTAGCTGGCGTGTGAAGGAAACAGTTGTGCTAATTACTACTCTAGAAGACAAAGATCTGCCCTATCGCTTGGGCGTTGAAGCTGTCGTGCCAACTAGCGGTGAAAGATCCCCTGAATGTATCAACACTGGCGTAAGCGTGTGCACGGGGGTCTTCCGCTCAGATGAAGAACGATTTCTCACTAAGAAGAAAATTAAAAGTTTATTTTTTTCAAAGCAAACCAAAAACTGAGCTCTCAGCTAGCAGATGATTGCAATAGAAAAACTAAAGAGGGAGAAGAGAGAAAGTTGGTGTGTTTACTTTAAAACTAAGGGGGTCTACATATAGGCTGCAGAACCCTCAGTCCAATAGCAGTATCCCGAGTTCGCGGGTAATGGTCACTTTAATGCGCTTGTTTTCCAAGATCTTGAGGCCTGTCAATAAATATCTATAACGGTCAACAATAAATATTTGAATCAGTCAAAACTTAAAAGGAAAGAAAAATAAAACAAAAAGTCATTCATTTAATGCACGTGCGCGCGCTACGTGTGTGGTGTACCCAACCCATTGCATTTAAATCATAACAATAAGATGAGGAAGGATTGGTATTTAAATATATTTACTTTCCATATCACATCCCATGTTGGACTAAATAAATGGGCTAAAGTGTACACCAAAGAAAGATTCTAGTTTTCTCTTGATTGTGTCCACTCAATCCCGTCATCCTCTTTCAGAAGAATCCCACCTAGGTTTCTCTTAATTGAGTAGATTTTTTCTCCCATTGATGGATGGTTCATAGTTACTGATGCATAAGTGGGACACTCGTTTTTGAAGAAACTAGTTTCTGTCATGGACATCATACCATATCGAAGGAAAAAAAAAAAAGGAAAATATTTTCAATACTTTTTGGACATCGTATTTATAAATATTTGGACATTTTCCCAACAATTTTTTAATACTACTCAAGTTGCACGAAAAAATTTATGTGATACTAGACTTTGTTGTTTAAGAAATCAAAGATTTAAGAGTTACTTGGAGGAAAGATATTAAAAACACATTTACATGCAAGAAAGGTCTTGAAAAAAATTACATTAATTCAAAATATAAATATTTTTATAAAAAATAGTATTGAGTGAAGAATATATACTAAAAATATATACATTAAAATTTTATTTAAATAAAATTTACATATATTTTCTATATAACTAGTATTTTCTTGTAAAAGATTTTTGTTTGCATTTTTTAATAGAAATTTCTAAATTAGCTTGAAGAGTTTGTTGTAAGTTTAATTTTAATGTAGGGGCATTTCGCTACACCCTTTATGTCGAATCGTATTTAGGAAAAAAAATTCAGCTTCATAATTTTATTCGCTTTAGCACCTCTCTTTTTAATATAAGGATGCGCACCCACGTATGAAGCGCTGAAGCGTTCATAAGCGGCGAAAGATGAAAATTCTCCTAAGTTAATTGCTTCAAAAAAGCTGACCACTTCGAAAATACCCTATTTTTTAAAACTGTGACTATGATCATCGTCCTCACAAAATGGTCATGGTATAGATGATTACGATCTATGATTACAATCCTCACAAAGATGCTTTATTGTTTTTGGAATGTGACTATGATCGCACTCCTCACAAAATAATCGTAACCTTATTTTTGAGGATTGCGATCATGATCGCAATCCTAATTAAATGCACTATTTATGAGGATTGCGATCATGATCGCGATCCTCACAAAAATGTCTCAAGGATTGCGATCATGATCGCAATCCTCATAAATAGTGCATTTAATTAGGATTGCGATCATGATCGCAATATTCACAAAAATATCTTATATTTGAGTGTTTATGACTGCGAGAGCACTGCGATCATGGTCATAGTCCCGACAAAATGCTCTATTTTTGAGTTTTTGTGAGGACAACAATCATGATCGCAGTGCTCACAAAATGTCATATTTCTGTGTCAGTCCTCACAGAGGACTGTAATCATGAGTCGCAATACTCATATTAGCATCCCCATCATCTTCAGACGGCCCGTCCACTGACATCGAATGATCCCTAATGCTTTTCAGATCTAAAAATAAACAAAACTCATTGTGAGAACAGACAAAACGAGATCAGCAAAAAGATCGATCCTAAAAAAAATTCTTGGGGCTCTGCCCTGATCCCGAAAGGGGATCGGGACCCCCTTCCAATCCCCACGACAATCTGACCGAACAAGTCAGCCCGTGAATTACTCTGCATCAGGGTTAAGGCTTAGGGGAGAGCAACATCAGGGGCAATGGGAAAGAGTAAAATAAGAAATGAAAACATATAAACAAGTGGTGGTTGGGACGAATCAGTTCATGCTGACGTGGATGAGGCTGTAGCGAATCAAATTATGACGCTGAGTTTGTTTCTTATAACTATGAGGCAAAGTAGATGGCTAAAGCGAATTATTCCTTTAATGTATATGAAACTAAGGATATTACATACAAATATACATACATACATACATACATACATACATACATACATATATATACATATATATATGAGAAAAATATATATCAGCCGACGACTGAGAGACCCTCTCAGCCTGCGGTGACGTGGCACATTATTAGCCACACTAGAAAGGACGCCCCGCCTATTGAAACAGTTGAAATTACTAAATGCCTCTGCGGTAAAAGATAGTGGATCTGTATAGTTTATTATTTTTTTATATTTCTGACGTCAGTCAATATTATCACAATTATCTTTTATAACTGCGACCAACTTCATCAAATCACGAAACTAATTTGAATACTTCTTTATTAATTTTTTTTTACTAATTTGAATTTTGCTGATTATGAATATAGTCAGAGTTTACTTTTTTCGCATGTAATGTATAAATTATTTTTTTTACATATTGAATGCGGATAAGGACTGCGACTATAATCGCAGGACTTAACGAGAGCATGTCGTGGACGTTTTTTTTGCTAGGTTAATGTAATAACGATGACTAAGAACTGATACTATAATCACAGTTTACGTATTATTTTATATATTTGTTCTTCACTGTGACTGTTGTCTCAGCCGCCTATAAACTATTAAATTTTTTTACATATTGAATGCGATCAAGAACTGCTACTATGGTCGCAGTACTCACGACAATATTTTTTTGTGGATGAATTTTTCGCTAGGTTAAATGTAATAACGGTAACTAAGAACTGATACTATAGTCGCAATTTACGTATGATTTTATATATTTGCTCTTCACTGTAACTGTTGTCTCAGCCGCCTATAAACTACGATTTTTTTTTTACTTATTGCATGCGAAGTAGGACTGTGATTATGGTCGCAGTGTTTAACGACAGCAGTCGCAGTTTTCTAATTTGTGATATACAGTGAAATATACTGATTTGAGAGGATTGCGATCATGTTCGCAGTATTATCTGTTTATATAGTTTAATTTTGGACTGCGACCATGGTAGCTATTTTTAACTTTATTGAATGCAAAACGATCAAACTGTTTATGACTGGACAGCGACCGTGGTAGCAGTTTCATATGTAATTATTATATGAGTACTGCGACTATTATCGCAGATAAGATGCAGAAATAATAACTATACAGTATATTTTATATGTATTTTAAAAATATGAAAGATTATTTTACAGATAGAAGTAAATTTTATTTATAACATAATATGGTCAGAAAGAGACCTTACAAAAAAAGAGCATTAAAAGCTCTTAAAAGAAGACAAAATAACGTTGAATATCAGAAGATCAGAAAATCCTAATCCTCGTCGTCATCACCATCATAAGCAGATTCGTCGTCTTCATTCTCCTCGTCTTTCTGTTCATCACTTATGTCCTCATCATCTTCCTCTTTTTGAGGGTTTTTTGGTTCATCGATAAACTTCCAGAATGGATCGTCTCTATCAAGCTCTTCGTCCGATCCGTGTCGAGAAGAACCTGTTAAAGATATGCTCAAAGAAAGCGAGCCTCCAGCATCAGAGAACATGCTTTCATCAAACATGTCTCTGTCAAGTAGCAGAGGAATAATTTCCTTCTCACTAAGCCCCATGAAAATTTCATCATCCTCATGAAGAGGAGGCTCAGATAAAATATTATTTGATGTAGCGAGATAGTCAAAAGGAGTGAAGTCCAGACTGGTATCAGATTCACTAGAATACCCTAAAGAAAGAGGACCGGTGGGTGAATGATTAAAGTTGAAATCTGAGTGTTCAGAGGAAGAAGATGGGGAAGATATGATTTAAGAATGAATTATTTTCTGAAAGTCTTTGAAATCAAATTGAAAAGGAAGAGCAAAAATATAGTTTTTAGATATGAGATAATATATTAGTTACAAGCACTATAAAAAGGTCAATAATATGAAAGAACATGAATAATAATAATAATTGTTATAGCTGACGGTTGAGTATTAGAAGAAGTGGTAACAAAAATTAAATATTTAATTGAAGAGTTATAGCGGGAGAATCCGAAGAGTTCCTTTTTTTCTATAGGTTTAGTACGTGAAGTGTAAATCACCTAGAGGGGGGTGAATAGATGATGACTAATCTTATGGTCAAATAATGTGGAATTAAAAACTTATTATGCTAATCAAAACTATTTAAACTAAACACCAAGTATAACACAAGAGTGTAGCCGAATTTCCCGTGAAGGGCTCTGGACTAACTCCTCAAGATTCCTCTAAATAAGAGTTGAGGTGCCGCATTGGCTCTCTTGGTTGAATACAAGTGTTAGCAAACAATCCCCAAGCATATAACAATTAAGCTCACAATATATATCAAGCATATAAGATGAAAGCAATAAAAGCATGTAAGATATAAACAAGAGTAAGAGATAGAGAGTGAGCAATCGCAAACACGGGAGATTTGTTTCGAGGTTCGAGCACACTTACTCTACGTTCCCGCCTTCAACACTATGAAGGATTTCCACTAAAATCGATCCCACCGGATCACTTGGTGCCGCAACACCTACAAGCTCTTTGGACTCTCTAGTCCCTTCACTCGTTCCCGCAAGAACACACCGCAAGCCCACAAGCTCGCCGAGGCCGCACCTCAAACAAAGAGTTCACACACGAACTCAAAATACCGCGAACCCGCAAGTCCGCCTCCTCAAAGTACAAAGATGAACTTTGGTGATCACAGCACTTTGATCACCTAAAATCCTCTCACAATAACACTCCTATAGGATAAATATATCAATGGATAGCTCAAGTGTTTGTGAGAAAAAAAGGATGGAATGCGTGGTGAAAAACTCAAAGAAATCACTTTGAAACACTCTTGATAAACTCCCCTTTTGATTGGAAATATTTGGCTCTAATATAAGTGGAGAAAACCTCTTGAAAGAGTAAGTAAAAATGGTGTAAAAATTCACTTAAAATCTTGTAGAAAACAGCCCCCAAAAGTCCCAATTTATAGAGTTAGAAAAACTAACCGTTGGGAGCCAGATTGGCCTGTCGGTCGACCGCCCGATCGACCGGCCAACGGTCAGAATTCTGACCGTTGAGCCAGCGGTCGACCGGCCGGTCGACCGTGGCACTGGAACAGAGAGCAGAGCTCTCTGCCGGTCGACCGGCCCGGTCGACCGGGGCTTTCCAGAGAGCAGAAGCTCTCTGCGATCGACCGGGTCGGTCGACCGGCCCTCCAGTAGTCCTGACGTGCACGTTCTGCGCACGTCGGTCGACCGCCCGGTCGACCGACTTCAAGCTCGGTCGACCGGTCTGGTCGACCGGCAGAAACCAGACAGGTCAGTTTTGGGATTGAAAAACTTAGTTTTTATTTTTTAAATAAATCCCATAAAATCATGAAAAATCTGCAAAAATAGTTTTAACATTATACTTTGATAATCAAACATGCTTGAACAAAATCAAGACATGCTACAAACAATTTGAACTATTTTTGTAACTTGAAATTTTTGGTTAAAAACTAAAACTGTATTTTTTCAAACTTGGTTTTTCCAAAACTTCTCCAAATACAAAAACAAGATATTTTAAACTCTTTTAAAGTATAGAGTGTATGGATATGATCCACTACACATACATGGTGAAATATCTATGTTTTTTTACATTAAGCTCTAAATATAGTTTTGGTTAAAACATATAAACTTTGAATTCCAAAAAAATCAAACCGGTATTTTTCTAAAAGAAAACTCTTTTGTATTTTTCTAAAATGTAAATTCTTTTATGAAAAACTTATCTAAATCAAGAGTGTGTGTGTGTAAGATATACTTGAGTAACCCACCACTATTCTATCCTTTACATTTTATCTAAAAACAAAATCTTATAAAAACAAACCTAGACACAAGTCATGATCTTGAAGGTCTTCACTTGAAGTCTTCTCATCTTCTTGACTTGGTCCAAACACGATCCATAAAGTTAGACTCCTCTTGAGTACATGATGTGGTCTTTATGCACAAGCTCTTGAATCAAACCGTGCTAGCTCCAAAACTTGACTTTAAATCCTTTGTTGAAGCTACATACCTACTAAAATCTTGATCACAAATCTGAAATTAAATAAACACAAGATCATTAGTACTATAAGTACATGAGTTGATCATCATCAAAACTAGAGCGATGGGCCTTTGGGCCAACAATCTCCCCCTTTTTATGATGACAAAACTCATGAAGTTATATATGCATGGATTAAAGTAAAGCTTCAAGGAAGCTCCCCCTTAACTCATGCATCACAATAAACAATAATATATGACAATGAAAGCTCATAAACATGTATGCAAATACAAGAAGATAAACATGCATAAACAAGCATAAAACTTATCAAATTCTTTTTCTCCGATTTGCAATACAAAACATATGTGCATAAACATAAATCCTTCTCCCCCTTTATGAATAAAGTAAGGAAAACATGCATATATACCAAATACTTTTCAAATACTTCTTCCCCTTTTTATCAATCATCAACAAAGGGGTCAAAGTAAAAACAAAAAAAGTGTTCTCCCCCTTTTTATCAAAAGTAAAAATCAACAAAGGGGTGACATTAAACAAATCAATAAAAGAGAATAAATGCGATATACATTCATGAAGAGGAAAACGCTAAGTTAACTTCCCTACATATATGGATTACATGAAGAAAGGATGACAAGCCCTAATTCACATAACACATAATATGCAATGCATAAGAGAAGATATAAAGCTCCCCTTACACACGTGTACCGCATAAAGAAGAGTTGTCAAACTCCTCAATATAAGATACACTCAACATGAATCTATATGTAGAAGAGATGTTAAGCTCTCCTTACATATAAGCAATATAAATCAAAACATTTTTAATTTTCTTATTAAAACAAAATTTTGAATTTTCTCAATAAAAACAAATTTTGAGATATCTTAGTAAATCAAATTTAAGATACCAAATTGTAAATAAACATTACAAATTTTGATTTTTAATTGTAATTGAAACATTTTATCAATTGAAATAATAATGAAATTTTGATACAAATTGTAATCTCGATATCAATGAAAGAAAGTATTTTATATTTTGATACTAATATAATTTTTCATGGATACCAATTGAAATAAATAGTTCAATAGATACCAATTGTAAAAATACCAATTGTAAAAAAAAAAGATACTAATTGAAGATAATGCATAAGTTTATATAAAAATATCAATTGAGAAATCAATTGAAAATTAAGATTTGAATTAAGCTTAGCATAAACAAACTTTGTGCTTTAAAATATGTAAACATCTTGAGAATCAAGTATAAATATATATGATTGATGGTGCTTGATTTTCAAAACATATATATGTATGGAAAAGACAATATCAATAGGAATTGATATTATGAAAATTATGAAGCATACATATATAGAAAATAAAATATGAGTATATACAAAAAGAATATCAATTGAGATATCAATTGAAATAACAATGTAAATCAAGTATATAACTCATAACTACCACCCTTTATATACTCAAGATAAAAGATTTTCCAATAAAGCTTACAAGGCATACTCAGCCATCCGTCCACCCATGACGGTGTTGGTAGGGGTTTTCAAAGATAGGGTTTGAAAATAGTTTTATAGTGAAAAACACTACCAAATTAAAGAAAAAATGACTAGTTAAAATAATTTTTGAAAAACTAGTTAAAGATCCTTCAAAACATGAAACCAAAACATATGTATATCATGAAGCATATTAAATACACAAAATTCAACACTCTAGGTCCATAAAGCTCAAAATGATCATGAAACATAGTCATGAATAAACAAATAAAGTGTGAGTGCACAAGAATCATGTAATTAGCATTTCTCATGAAGATAATCAATAAAGCTCGAAACAAATATCATTTTATCAAAACAAAAATCATGAAAATTATTTTTCAATTAAAGGTGAAAATCATAAAAATTCATTTTTTCATCTTATAAACAAACTTCTAGGTATATGTATGTTTTTATTCAAAACTAACAATATGCATACATATCCCAAATATAAAAAGAGTCTATAAGATAAATTGCATGAAGGCAAATGACTCAAGGGGCATACATGTATATTTATTAGTTTTGACTAAAAATACCATATACATGAGTAAAAACATGAAAATAGGCAAAACAAGTGTAAATGAAGAAATCATCAAAACTAGGTCATACATGTGCATATAGTGAGTACAAATGAACAGTGAAGTGCAAACGTATATAAATCAATTTGTTGCTCACTACTTGTACATGTATATATCCAAGTTTTAATAAAAACTACATTTAAACAAGTATTTACCACATGAAGCACAAAAACATGAACATGCTAAAGAAATTATCAATGAAAAGCATGTAAACTAAACTAGAAATTTAGAGATATAACTCCAAAACAAAGAACTATACTCCAAATCTCCAAAACATGGTGGTTGTCCCAAACCTCCTTGATAGCGGTGCATCAAATATGTGTCCATCATGTCCATGTGCTTCCACCATTAAGGCATCATCTCTCGCGCATTTTGTAAGAGCCCGCACCTACATCAAAAATACAAGGTGGGGATTTTGGTACCCATTTTCTTTTGGGTCCACGGGGGTTAGCATCTAATGGAACCGAAACATTTTTCTTAGCAAAATTAATATGATGCATCTTATCAAAATAAAACTTTGCTAAATGGGCCACAATGTGTATATTTGTACACCTTAGGATGCATATGAGTGTGGGTGTGGTCATGATGTGCAAAATGTGCAAATGCATGATGTGGATGTTGTGCATGAACATGAGGAACTTGTTTCTTTGAAAATAAGGTTTCCAATCTTTTATGATTAAATGCATATGTGCTCAAGGTTGAGCTCAAATAATCAATTTTATTTTTCAAAAATTTAACTTCATTTTTATCAATGGTTGTGGCATGAAGAGCAAGATCAATAGTCTTTTTCTTTTTAGAAACATTTTCTTTTCTTTTTCAACCATTTTTCTTTTTAAAGAGTTGTTTTCTTGCAAAGCAACTTCCTTTTGATTTTCCACCAAAACAATTTTATTTTTCAAAGTAGTGTTTCCTTTACAAAGATCATTCAATTTAGAAAGCAAGAAAACATTTTCATTTTTCAAATTTTCATTTTCTTTTTCAAAGCATGCAATTTTAGTTTTAAAAGAATCATTTTCTTTTACCATGCAATCAAATTTCTTTTTCAAATTCTTGTTATCCTTTTTAATCATGTCATATTTTTCAAGAAGTTGTTGACAAAAAGATTCAAGCTCATCATAAGTCATATCAACATCTTCTTCTACCTCATATTCGGTAGTTACCTCAAGGGGGTTATCCCCTTGGATCATGTAGCACACGTTGGAAGCGTCACTTCCAACATCCGAGTCGCTCCCCGCATAGTATTGTTCTTGTTCGCCAAGGGAGAGTATTGTGTTCCAAACTACAAAAGCCGAGTCAAGATTAGCAACCCTAGATAAATAAACATCATTTAGGGTACTTTTCAAAGCATGAATGGCCTTTGCATTAGCCTCATTATATTTGGCATATAAACAATATGAGTCTCTAGTAGTGGCAAAATAAACATGAATCCCTAAGGCTTTGAGGAATAAAGACATCTTAACCTTCCAAGTTTGGATGTTAAGGATGTCAAAGGTGGGAGGTGTCATGAAGTCCATGGTGTGTGTACAAATATTGTGATTAGCCTAAAAATGAGGATCTTTAACTCTAGGTTGTAAGATCCAAATCAAGAGCACTTAGCTCTGATACCAATTGTAAATCACCTAGAGGGGGTGAATAGGTGATGCCTAATCTTATGGTCAAATAATGCGGAATTAAAAACTTATTATGCTAATCAAAACTATTTAAACTAAACACCAAGTATAACACAAGAGTGTAGCCGAATTCCCGTGAAGGGCTCTGGACTAACTCCTCAAGATTCCTCTAAATAAGAGTTCAGGTGCCGCGTTGGCTCTCTTGGTTGAATACAAGTGTTAGCAAACAATCCCCAAGCATATAACAATTAAGCTCACAATATATATCAAGCATATAAGATGAAAGCAATAAAAGCATGTAAGATATAAACAAGAGTAAGAGATAGAGAGTGAGTAATCGCAAACACAGGAGATTTGTTTCGAGGTTCGAGCACACTTGCTCTACGTCTCCGCCTTCAACACTATGAAGGATTTTCACTAAAATCGATCCCACCGGATCACTTGGTACCGCAACACCTACAAGCTCTTTGGACTCTCTAGTCCCTTCACTCGTTCCCGCAAGAACACACCGCAAGCTCACAAGCTCGCCGAGGCCACACCTCAAATAAAGAGTTCACACTCGAACTCAAAATACCGCGAACACGCAAGTCCGCCTCCTCAAAGTATAAAGATGAACTTTGGTGATCACAACACTTTGATCACCTAAAATCCTCTCACGATAACACTCCTATAGGATGAATATATCAATGGATAGCTCAAGTGTTTGTGAGAAAAATAAGGATGGAATGTGTGGTGAAAAACTCAAAGAAATCACTTTGAAACACTCTTGATAAACTCCCCTTTTGATTGAAAATATTTGGCTCTAATATAAGTGGAGAAAACCTCTTGAAAGAGTAAGTAAAACTGGTGTAAAAATTCACTTAAAATCTTGTAGAAAACAGCCCCCAAAAGTCCCAATTTATAGAGCTAGAAAAACTAGCCGTTGGGAGCCAGATTGGCCTGTCGGTCGACCGCCCGGTCGACCGGCCAACGATCAGAACTCTGACCGTTGAGCTAGAGGTCGACCGGCCCGTCGACCGTGGCACTAGAACAGAGAGCAGAGCTCTCTGCCAGTCGACTGGCCCGGTCGACCGGGGATTTCTAGAGAGCAGAAGCTCTCTGCGGTCGACCGGGTCGGTCGACCGGGTCGTCGACCAGCCCTCCAGCAGTCCTGGCGTGCACGTTCTATGCACGTCGGTCGACCGCCCGGTCGACCGACTTCAAACTCGGTCGACCGGCAGAAGCCAGACAGGTCAGTTTTGGAATTGAAAAAACTTAGTTTTTATTTCTTAAATAAATCCCATAAAATCATGAAAAATCTACAAAAATAGTTTTAATATTATACTTTGATAATCAAACATGCTTGAACAAAATTAAGACATGTTACAAACATTTGAACTATTTTTGTAACTTGAAAATTTTGGTTAAAAACTAAAACTGTATTTTTTCAAACTTGGTTTTTCCAAAACTTCTCCAAATACAAAAACAAGATATTTTAAACTCTTTTAAAGCATAGAGTGTATGGATATGATCCACTACACATACATGGTGAAATATCTATGTTTTTGACATTAAGCTCTAAATATGGTTTTGGTTAAAACATATAAACTTTGAATTCCAAAAAATCAAACCGGTATTTTTTCAAAATATAAATTCTTTTATGAAAAACTTATCTAAATTAAGAGTGTGTGTGTGTGTAAGATATACTTGAGCAATCTACCAACTATTCTATCCTTTACATTTTATCTAAAAACAAAATCTTATAAAAACAAATCTAGACACAAGTCTTGATCTTGAAGGTCTTCACTTGAAGTCTTCTCATCTTCTTGACTTGGTCCAAACACGATCCATAGAGTTAGACTCCTCTTGAGTACATGATGTGATCTTTATGCACAAGCTCTTGAATCAAACCGTGCTAGCTCCAAAACTTGACTTTAAATCCTTTGTTGAAGCTACACACCTACTAAGATCTTGATCACAAATCTGAAATTAAATAAACACAAGATCATTAGTACTATAACTACATGAGTTGATCATCATCAAACTAGAGCGATGGGCCTTTGGGCCAACATGAAGTACAAATTAACTTTTTATAGAATATTTTCCTTATATCTTTAGATTATGTATGGTGTACATCTTTCCTTATCGAGATTAATATTAGTGCATCTCTTTTTTTGAGACTGTTGTTGTATCACGGTAGATAGAATATTAATTACTTCATTTAATTCAGAGTAATTAATATAGTATTTTATAAGATGTGATATACGCGGACTGTTCTCAGGGTCGCATGGCTAATCTACTTTGTAAAATTATCAAAAATCTGTTACATAAGGCATGCAAAAAAAGATAGCGACTGTGATCGCAGTGCTGAACGAGGTCGCAGTGCTGAATGATAGCATGTTTTGTCTGTTATTTTTATGCGAATAAGGAATGCGACTAGGGTCGCAGACGTGATATAAAATTGAAAATTATATTATATTAAGTTTGCGACCATGGTCACAGTGATAGAAAGTTTTGTTATACTATGACTGCGACTAGTGTCGCAATCATCATATAAATTGAAAATTATATTATATTATGTCTGCGACCATGGTCGCAATGTTTGAAAGTTTTATTATACTATGACTGCGACTATGATCGCAGACTTTGTAAAACGGTCAGAATTCTGTTACATAAGGCATGTGAAAAACGACAGCGTCTATCGTCGGAGTGCTGAACAATATCATGTTTCGTCTGTTATGAATTTTTTGTGGATAAGGAATGTGAAATAATTAACCATTGTATTTTATTATTTTTTTACACTGTACATTTGTAATAGAAAAATCAATATACAGTTGCCCCAGATTAAATTTCATTTTTCTATTCATTTCAATTTCTTTTATTAAACCAATATGAGTTGAAAATAACACGAAATAAAATAATAAAAAATTAAATAAAAAACAACAGTTGTTTTATGTTTCAAACATGTTTTTTACTTTTCAATGTTGTTGTTTATTTCACATTATCTTGATCCAAATTTTTTTTATTATATTTTCGATGTAGTAGAATTAGGAATTTTATAAGTGTAGATATATTCAACTGAAAATTTTCTGTAAATTACAAATTTTTTAGGTAAATTTTGTTTGTGGATGAGTTTATGCTAGTTTAGAAGTAAAAAAAGGGTATTTTCGTCAATTTGATTCACGATTCTTTAGGCGGGATTTTTTTGAGGCGCCTACGTTCTGCGACCGATATGTGGCATATATTCAGCCACGTCACTGCCGGCTGAGAAACTCTCTCAGCCGTCGGCTGACGTACAGTAACCCCTATATATACACACACACACATATATACACACACATGTTTTCCCACTTTCATTTCTCGTATTGATAACTATGGGATAGAGACACTGTTCCTAATAATTATAGGACACTATAAGAAAATTTTTCCGTTGATCATGTAAAACTTGTCATAAATGCCCAAAAATTGATACCTTAATAAGTTAATGTAACGTGGTAATAAGTTTTTCTCTTAAAAAACCTTTTGAGAATTGAACATATATTTCCTTGAAGAACATATATGTCAAAAGGAAAACATGAATTACGAAAATATTTCATATCCTGTATTGTTTTTATTTTTTTATTTTTATTTTTATTTTTTTTTTGAGAACAAAGGAAAAAAAGACGTGAATAACGAGATTTTTGATGCTAGAAAAAGCGGTAAAGGATTCTGACGAGGAGATCTTTTCTTGGGGGTTGGAAATAAATTTCCCAGAGCCAAAACCCATAAGACTGTTTGTTTCGCGTAAAAAGTAGTAAAATGTTGTACTTCGTAAATGGCTGCACAATTATAATTATAGTTTTTGTTTAAATCGTAATTCATAATAGACTTACGCAACTCAACTACCACTCACTTGCAATCCAATTACCACTCACTTATAGCTCACTTACAGTTATTTTGTGGTCATACAAATTTGAATATTTTTATATTAATATTAATTTTTAATATTTAATATTTATAGTATTTATTGTAATATTTAAAAATTTAAAATCACCAAATAGTTAATTTTATGGTTAGCTTTTCCACTTACGAGTTACACATTACGATAACCAAACTCCGTAAAGCACAATACACTTTCTCACTTATAACTTTATATTACAAATCAAATACCGTAAAATTTATATATATATATGTAACTCATTTACAACTATAAAAGAGTTTATCAATTATAATTTACGAATTACGGCCAATTACGACAACCAAACGTACCCAAAAATGTTACGTTTAGCATGCCAAACATGATATTGGGATTAGTGGAATATCTTTAATCAAACTACAGAGAGGGTTTAGAAACTAAAAAGATGAAAAGAAGGGGACTAAACAAAATTTTTAAAAGGCAAAAAGAAAGAGAAAAGGTGGGAAAGTTGCATCAGACGCTGACATCTGTTGTAAGTTGGAATGTTCCATTCGTCTCGTCCCTCGTCTCTCTCATCCTTTTTAATAAAATATAATCTTTGGATAAACATTGAAATTTTCCGACATGAGGGCAGGATAGAGTGAAGAAATCCCATTTGGTTGGTTCAATTTCCTCTCTCGGGCATCAATTATTTTGACAGGAATCGGTGGTTTCTAATCTTTCTTTCAATTGGGTAAGTTTATGCTCAAATCCTCAATCATGTCTATTTCCTGATAAATTTCAAGTTTATAGTTTCTGCTGTTAACCTAACATTTTCATCAACTTGTTGTCATTCAATTTGGAGAGGTGTTGAAGAAAAGTATTTCTTTCTTTCTGTTCATACTTCAGTTGGTTTCTTTAGCAAATTCCTCTCAATATTTTCTGTTCTAGTTCGTTTGTTTGACATTTCTCTGTGAAAAAGAATTGTGGGTTCTTTTCCATTAATATAGACAATTAATGGGTTATGTTGAAATCTCTGCTATCAGTTGCTTCAGTGCGAAATGTCAAATATTTCAATGAAGATATCATCTTTGGATCCTATTTAGGCTTAGCACCAGTTTTTGATCTAATTTGTTAGCTGTTACCATCCGTAGGCTAAAGAGGGTTAGATTTAATTTGGGCTTCCTATGGAGAACCTTCCTGATGCAGTGGTCTCTGAGATTTTGAGGCGAATCGATAAAACGGCTGATAGAAATGCCTTTTCCATGGTTTCCAGACGCTTATGTAGCATTGAGGCAGATCAGAGAGATTTCTTAAGAGTTGGTTGTGGGTTACACCCCGCCGCCGAAGCATTAACTTCTCTATGCATTCGATTTCCAAATTTAACAAGAATAGAGATTGTTTACTCTGGTTGGATGTCAAATATGGGGAAACAATTAGACAATCAAGGACTTGTCATACTCTCTTCTCACTGTCCTAAGCTTGTTGATCTGACCTTAAGCTTCTGTTCATTCGTTGATGACACCGGTTTTGGTTATTTAGCGTTTTGCAAGAGCCTTAGAGCTCTTAAGCTGAATTTTATACCTGGAATCAGTTCGAATGGGCTTCTTTCAGTTGCGGTTGGTTGTAAGAATCTTTCTGCTCTCCAGCTCAGTCGCTGCATGAAGGTGAGCAGCGTCGAGTGGCTAGAATATATTGGCAGGCATGGAAACTTGGACTTCCTTTCAATAAAGAATTGCCGGGGTCTTGGGCAGGATGATCTTGTAATGTTAGGTCCAGGGTGGAAAAAGCTTAGGCATTTGGAGTTTGAGTTGGATACAAATTATAGGTATTGGAAGGTTTACGGTCAGTGGGCAGTGAGCAAATGGAAGAAGCAAGAGCTCTACTGTGACAGCTTGAGGGAGCTTCGCTTAGTAAATTGTAGTTTAGATCCTGGAAGACCACTTTCTTATGTTTTAGGGAGGTGTGAGGCATTGGAGAATCTCACCTTGGACATGTGTAGTGGGGTGGAAGATAGTAATATGTTTGCATTGTCTCAGAAGTCCTGCAACATTAGAAGGATATCACTCAAACTGTCCGCGGGATTTCTGGTGTCAATGGATGTGCCATTCAAATTGACTGATGATGGTCTAAAGGAATTAGCTCGCGGTTGTTCTATGCTGGAAGAGTTTGAGTTATGCCTCTCGGATTGGGAATTTCCATCATTCTCTGGTTTCACCCAAAGTGGCATCCTGACCCTGATTCAAAATTGTCCAATTCGAGTGTTGGCTCTCAATAACGCATGTTTTTTCAATGACGTTGGGATGGATGCTCTCTGTTCTGCCCACTTCTTGCAGGTGCTAGAGCTTGTGAAGTGCCAGGATGTGACTGACGAAGGGATACAGCATGTTGTGAACTTCCCTTCCTTGACAACTCTGAAGCTTTACAAATGTTTGGGGTTGAGTGATGCCGGGCTGAAGCCACTTGTCGGTTCAGGAAAGCTGGATTCTTTGGTAGTTGAAGAATGTCCTCTGATTTCAGAGAATGGTGTACAAGGTGCTGCAAAATATGTTTCATACAGGCAAGATTTTTCATGGATGAACTGAACAATTTTCTCAGCTCATTTATACGTTCCATGATGGTTGCAATTTCTAGTTAGAATTTGGCGAAGTGGCAATGTGAGTTCCAGCATGGGCTCAACCTTCAAGCAGACAGTTGCATGAATATGTGTCTGAAGGGAGTTATAAATTCTATGAACATCCTGAAGCCATCCATCATTTTATAGCGACAAAAATACCTCATGCTCATGGTGTCCGTCTCAGCCCAATTCCTTCAAGTTCTGGGCCTTACATATGAGATGCTGGTTGAAACTGTGAGAATATCTAATTTAGTAGTTTACATTCAGCTTATAGACATGAAGTGGAGAAATAATATATAGCCATGAATTGTCTCTCCAACATTTTACTTCATCATCTGTAAGTTTTCACTACTCATGCTTGTATGTTTTGTAAGGTGACCATCTTTCTATGTCATTGTAACTTGTAGGTATAAACTGTTGGATCGTACGGCTTAATTTGTGTTGATGATAACTATGAACTGCTTTCTTTCCAAAAAAGGATCTATATCATGAAGCACCGGATTATAATTCATCACTGTTTAACCTCCAATACATAAAGCAAGAACTGGAACATATTTTGCATTGGTAGTAGAGGTAAATGCACGTGCCTTGGTGCCATCCTTTCTCTACTTATTTTCTTTCTTAGTCGAATCATAATTGTTTGATTTTTGTTTTCTTTTGCTATCTGCGTAATATTTCATTTGTGAGACTTATTAAATTTCTGAAACCAGGATTCCCCCAAAAGCAAAAAATATTCTGAAACCAGGTGCCAAACGTCAAGACTCCCCTAATTTCTCAACCTATTTTTCTATATTTTGGATGATGAATATTTTGGATGATACATATCGAAATTCTTGTCATCTTCTACTTTAGTTTCAGTACTGTATCCTCATCTAGGAAATTTGGAACGGTTTCTTACATTGTGCATGAACCTAACCTGTGTTACCAATGAATAGATCTTCTTTCTTACCATCTCGACATCTAGGTTTTATGGGATGCTGACCCCTCTACTGTATTTGTCTCAAAAAATTTCTCATAATTACTTAAGGCTCTAATTGTACTCTACATTAAGTTTAAAAGGAAAAAGAAAGTTTTTGTTTCTTCTCAGTATATGATTCAGGCAATCCCGATCTTCGAGAGCCTCAAGGAACTGCGCTGCAAGTGTGATTGGGTTACGAGTCCCCTTGTCTCCTTTCTTGCTTCTTGCCCGGCTCTAGAGTTGCTCCATATAGATGTAAGCTTATTCATCAATTCCTCTCTTGGTTTAAAATTTATTGTTTTATGACTGAACACCTTACAAATTAACATCTAAAATTCTTCTTGAAAAGTTAAGAGAGTTCTTGAATAAGTACTAACGGATAAGTTCATTGAGTCTCTGCTACTCTGACTATGTCTATTGGACTCAAATAGACTTAGCGATATTGAAACGTTGATCACGTGACTCCTATCTAATAAAAATTTTGTGCGCAATACGGGAGGGTAAGGCGTATGTATGAATCCCTTGAGTCCACTTGTATATATACCAAAAGCAGCTTTTTATCATCATTCTAAATTCACTATTATCTCTTTCCTCTCTTTTCGGGTAAGAACTGGAAAAATTTCTGTTGCTTCGACTTGATATGTCCATTTTTTTTTTTTCTTTCAAGTGTGTTTTTTAGCTATCTTGGGTGAACGAGTTCATAACAAGGCTCCAATATCGGGTCCGATGACAATCGCAGGACACGTCAAGAAATCCCGGCATGACCTACATTTCTGGGCACTAACAATGAAAGATTGCTGGTAGAGTATCATGGTGATGATTTACAGATTCACTATTGTTGATGTTTCGGGTAGAGATAAAGATCATATTCGCCGATTTTCTCAGATACACTCCGAGAGCATCTCAGAGGGTTCAGATAAATGCTCGAGTTTCTGGTTGGAAAAAGAATTTTCCTCGTTATCAAGCAAAAGATTTTCCTTTTCTGCTTTTTCTGCCGAATTATTGTGAGTGATTCTCAAATGTCTTTTTACATCTACTGTTATAAATTAGGATGATATACAGTTTATTTCTTTTATGAAAAAGAATAGTGCAAAGCATTTCCACAATCTGGCACAGTTGATAAGATTCTTTCCCTAGTTTCTGCTGCCTGTGGTTGATTGTTACAGGAACCATTGCGCTGAGTTTCTGCACTCTCGGCTAGAGTCAAGGCAGGCATGTAAAATTTTTCAGTTGATATGCAGTATGCTTTGACAAGAAGTAGCATGTTGTGCTCTTGTTCTCGACAAGGAATGTGAGAGTTTCTTCAATCACAACTCCATTATCTTATCATCGGGAAGCATCATCGACTGTCTCAGTCTGATCTAACATTGTTCCAGAACTAGTAGTTTTCTTGATATAACCATACTTTGCAACTTCGCAAGAAAAATACATCAAAGCTTCAATTGGAATTTGTACCTGTCCCAAATGAGAGAACCATATCGATGTACCATGATTTGTCAGATAATTATACAGTTTTTAAAGTGCACTGCTACATGTTTATCTATGTGTAGATTATATACAGCAGAGGGACCGAGCAAGAATACAAGACAGAAGAGACTGGTATCAATAGAATCTGAGTGACACAACGTGCGTTTAAACAGTTAGATGTATACCTCCAGTCTTCATTGCCAGAGTAAAGATACTGATGCTGATATATAATAGAGGTGCTCTTTCTCCTCTTGAACATCATAATTTTACAACCAAATATCATGGTCATCTCCTCTCAGGCCATCAAGAAACTAGGCTCCAGTTCAAGATGAAGAGAGAGTCATCACACGTTCTATGCACGCTCAACAACACTTCTCACAAGGGGAACCGGTCAACCCATCGAAAATAACCTGCAAGTGGATGTGAAATCGAAAATGCATGCGCTTTAACTTTCTGAACTTGGAGCATCCTTTGGAGTTCATATTGTTAAATCTTTACCCAGTCTATACTCAGGTAAATGGAAAATACATGCACACTTGACAAGTGAATTCTTCCAAGACAACACTAAATTGATTCTTAGAATAACAATTAAGAGTAAAGGGCGAACCTGCAGTGACAATCTCATGGAGATCTAAATGGTCGCTTACATCATAGCTCAGTTGCTCCTGCATTGAATTTAGCAGCATGTAGAAATTGCATAGGAAAAGCATAAACAACTAAAACAAAAGAACCTGTGGTGAACCTGGCTAAAACTTTTAGCAATAAGCTGTGATAAGCTCTCGAGAATACTGTGGTCAAAATTTGAGTGACTTAAAAGAGACTTCTCTGATGTTAAGTCAAATATCAATACGCAGATGCAAGAAGCCATCATGATGGTAGTTGGATCATCACTCCTCTCTGTTAATGCATCAGGAATAGAAGACAGTGTTAGTTACAAGACAAGCAAGATCTTAACGAAAGGTATCATAAAAATAAATGTCAACATTATCGCAAAAAAAGAAAAGAAAGAAATCGAAAGAAAATTCAGTAAAAGATTAGTTTACCAACCAAGTTTGTGACACAACATAGTAAACTACAGGTTACAAACTTATTCAGCAATATTAATAGAATACTTTTAACTCTACACGGTAACGTATTCATTGGACCTATGCACATAGAAAAGGAACTGTTACCTCTCTTTTTGAGACTACAAAAATGAAGAAGAACCAAGATCAAGTTGCAGGGAAAAAAAACAGAAAGAAGCACCAAAATCTTACCAAAGACATGGACACGGCATGGGAAGGAACACGGTCTCTTCCTAGGTAAATATGCATATAGATGTTGTCAAGGTGTTAGCTGGTTGAGTTGAACCCAGACCCAACCCGAAATTTACATGTTTTAGAAAGCTGGAAACCCTTCCAAACTTGAACAAGCGGGTATTAATTTTCTACAAACGCTGCCTTAACGAGCTGTGTTTGTCGCGCGCGCGCGCGTGTGGATACATACATACATACAGACATACATTACATACATCTGTGTTTTTTTTTTTGTGTGTGTGTGTGTGTACTAGCACATCATAAGCCGTTCATTATATCAAATGAGTGTCCATTATATATTACTATGTCTATCTTTATATAGACTTATTCATAGCACCGCATTAGCTAATCACAAATCATACAAAACACACACACTGATCCATGTAGATTTTCATGAGGAAATACGTGAATTAGAAGAAGGCTCACACAACCAATGTTACAACAAGTATCGAAAAAAAGTCAATTCCACCAATTACTGTTCCTGTGAGATAGCACTGTCTAATATTCATCCATAGCTTCAAAAGGAGTCCAAATTTGTGCAAAATGGACATTGAATGGAGATAAGGTCATACAAGTCAAAGTGTCAACCTGTCAGACCCTGTCAAACTCTTGTCAAAACTGAAATATATAAAACAAGATTTTGAGAACAAATTTTGAGAACTTGTTAGGATGTTTTGAAAAACAGAGACCATTTGACACATACTAGACTTTGGAGTTTTAACCTAGTAGGAAAAAAGAGAGAATACCTTTATAAATACAGAAAAGATCTTGATCAAAAATCAACTGAAAAACTAGTCAACAATGTCCCCCTAAGAAAAATCATCAAACCCTAACCAGCTCTAGGCAAAAACACAGGTAGAAACCTGATATCCAAGAGAAATCAAAAGGATGAGTCTTGTACTTTCGAGCGAGCGAGAGAGAGAGAGAGAGAGAGAGAGAGAGAGATGTGCGCAAGAGAGCATGAAGTAAATATATCTTCCCTCGTTGTGATTATCCAAAAGAAATAAAAAATCAGAAAAAAGTTCAATAAAACAAAGAGAGATGGGGATTTCCCTCTCACAAAATCTTTTTTTCCACAATTTGTACTCAAATTTTGAGTAGATTGGAGTTATGTAGCCTCTCCTAACTTTTTATCTCAAGAGACAAGGAGAGATGGTATTTGATGCCATTGGAGAAACTATCCTCGTACATCATAAACTCGTGTTTTCACAAATCCATCACTTGATCCACATTGATCTGCATGATCTAAAACTAGCAAAAAGTAACATGCACCAAGTGCCTGTTGTGGAGTAAAAGTAATAAGACTTATAAATTTGTAAGATTCCCTCAAACCAAATACCATTTCGAAGAGAAAATGCGTGCTGTAGTTGTTCGCAACACAATAATCTATTGTGTAGAATAGAAAAAACTTATCATGACAATATCAAAATATCATTATAAACCAATGAGTAATAATATAATATAGAAATAGTTTAGCTTGAAAACTAATTTTGGCTGAAAGCCTCTTAACTGTGTTCTCAAAAGAATTTAGTCTTATGTGCTATAAGAGAGATGATTAGCGGGAATTGAGAGAATATTTTGTTCCTAGATGAAGTTAATTTAGAATTAAAGAATAAATGAATCAATCAACAAAGTAGTCAAAAAGAAATACCAAGAAAACAACCAATGGAGTTTCAAGATATGGTGTCACACCACAAGACATCGACAATTAATTTATGAATGATAAGTACTTTTGAAGATTCATGCTGATACTATTTGGTCTGGGAGGATCAATAGCTGTAGTGAGGTTCATATGTATTCCAGCAAGACCCATTGAGTGCGCTGATCCAGAAGAGGCATAAAGTCGTGCTCTGCTTTTGGGCATGCGTGAGGCCTGGTCCTAATCAGGGGAAGAGATTCATAGTGGTTAGGACTCGGAAAAGATTGGATCATTGGGTACTCATCCCACCCCACACCCCAGGCACAGAAGCCTATTTGTATGTGATAGGAAGATTCTCAAGGAAGTGGTTGAATTCTCAGGTAAACTAACTAATGGAATTGCTCACATTGTGGCCCAAGCATGACAGTCAAACCCTCTTTCCAACTTGGACATTCACGTCTTTACCTTCATCTTTGCTACAAGTACTATATTTAGTGAATAAAGCGTTTGATGGGGAACATAGATATTTAGAAAGTTATTATAGTATTTTTTATTTTTTTGTATAGTTTTTATTTTCTTTTATTAGGCTGTTTTTCTTAAGTGAGGCACGAGTAGTGCACATGTCATTTTCTATATAAACTATTGTAGTTCTTTTGAAACCCTAATTGGGTTCAGTTCTTTGAATCTTCGTGTGTGAGGCATGGAGTAGGAGCGAGATTCTCCTGAGTGTGAAGCTCGAATCTAAATCTCCGTCTGTGATATATGGAGTGGCTAAGCGATCACCTGGGTGTGAGGCCCAAATCAATCTTTATCTTTTTTCCTTAATTTTCCCAAACCCTAGATTAGTTTATCTCCAACCCCACTTCAAACTCCAATTTCTTCTCCAATTTTCAAAACCCTAGATTACCCCCCTTTCGTCCTGCGTTCACGTTCTTCTTACCCAAAAAAAGTAGTTTTTTTCTCAAAATCTCCAAAAGTTGTAAGAAAAATTCATAGATTGAGATAACTATGAAAAATAAAAATAACAAAACTGAAGATTTTAGGGCAAAAGAGGGCAAATTTGAATCTTGATCTCAGAATCGATCTTGAACCATGTCAGATTTAAGGCTTTCAGTTGCAATTGCTCGGAGAATGAATCAATCATTGGATTGAGATTCACTGGATTTGAGGGGCGATTTTGGGCAAGGAGAAAGGGAGATCGATCTTTCTTTTGTTTTCTTCTAGACTTGAGGGCTTTTTCATTTAACGTCTTGTGAAAAACAAAGAATGGCCGCAAATGAGAGAGAAATCAGTGAAGTGAGAAGAGATTTGCAAATCAAGATGAGACGTTGGAGAGAGATGAGAGCTTGAAGATGGGTATCAATCGGGGCCTTCTGAAGCCACAACGAAAAGAGGGTCAGAAGACATAATACCATATGGATTATATTATAATAGAAAGTTAGGATCTAATTAAAAAATGACAGCCAAGATTATCTATATTATATATTAGAATAGATGATTAGGATCTAATCAGAAGAATTGACGGTCGACATTCACTCTTGACAGAAACATTAAGGTGCTTTATAGTAGTAGGATTTATGTGGGAAAAAATCATGCGATTTTAACATTTTTTTTTTTAAAGTTATAAGTACGACTTCTTTCGATTTCTCTTCTCTCTTTTAGTTGACTTGCTCCTTGGCTAGAGGTTGTCATCCCTTTAATGAGATTAACCCTACTCAAAAAAAAATTGTATAGGGACAGCTCATGGATACCCTTTTACTCCTTTACAAGCCCAACAAATATTTAAACCAGGAGCCAATCCCAGAAGGAAAAGAATAGAAGTTTCTTAAGCCTGTTACACCCATTTATGAGAGGATCAATCAACTGCCTATTATTCCTGTGTTCCATCGACAACCCTAGTGACAGAGGTGCAATTTCTACTCGTCCCCTTGATTCTTTGCAAAACACCAACTTGCTAATCAAAGGGCTATCTGCCCTCAAGCTTAACCCCTTCCCCGTTCTTATCATGAATTCTACAGTGTAAAAGAAATCTAGAGAAAGTTGATGAGATGTTGCAGTCTATGTAGCACGCACACTCTTATCATGGAGCCGTGTCGTATTTGACACATGTGTCATGTGAATCTTGAAGAAATTGCCACGTATCCGCGATTCCGCGTGCCATGTCCATATCACTGAGAATGGCCGTGTCCGTGCAACATAGGTTGTAACTGAGGAAGATTCATAGCTAAACTTTTCTTTAACCACGCTTTCCTTGTTTAACCATGCATTCAAGTTCTCCCCGTCATCAGCTCTATTTCACCGTTAGGTGATGAAATAAATAAATGTTGTCATTCTAACCTGGGCCACCATATTTGATCCTTATAACATCAACCTGCCATCAGATCTCAAAGGATTGATCATTGAGAAAATCTTCAATGAGTGGTCAATTACCAGGAGGATCCAAACTGAGGGAAGAATGCAAGGTTGACGGATGGAAGAGCATTTGACCCTGAGGATCACATTACAAAAAGGGTGACAAAAACAGAACATCGCCAACTGAATTAATAAGATTCTGAAGTGCTTATAATGAATATTCAGGTCCAACTTCAATGCAGAAAAAATTTAGCTCTGGAAGAAATATTTTTATGTGTAATCATGTTAGTTCCCTTTTCCCTTTCTCAGATACTTAATTCTTCCTAAAACTATTTTGGTCAATTTACATGCTAAAAGGCACAAATTATGCAGCGTGTAAGATTGTTGTGAGAGCAAGTTATTCATCTATGCATATCCATATACACAGAATTTTAATTTGTTAAATTTTGTAATTTTCTCAAGTTCTTTCTTCTTAATGATAGAGGAGGTAGATAAGGATCAGAACACCAAACATGTGAACATCTAAGTATCAAACTAACATTGCTTCTTTTACCAAAATGCCACCTACATCTCCTGATGATTTTGTAAAAACAATGAGAAAACAATGCATTCTAGAAGTACCAAGCTTGTTCGTAACTCATGATATTAACAGTAATTTCTTTGCAACTAAACAATAATCGGTCATTCTCAGGTTTACCTTTCTGTGACTCAACAATAATAGAAGTGAATGCTATTGCAGAAGGAATCTCACAAACCATAAGAATGTTTTGTCAAAGCAACAGAAGTGAATCCTTCTCCAAGTGATTTTTACCATTAATTATATAAAAAATAACAAAATGAGAGGAAATGGAACACATTATATGTTGATGTTACCAGTCCACAAGGCCAATGCTCGCAGAAGATGAACTAGTTGAAATTCCTCTAGATGCACTTGAAGTTGAAGTTCCTTTCTCTGCATGAAATCAGTTTGTTCAATAAGACCATATAAAATTATGAGTAACCAGCTCCTAATTCAGTCGTAACAACCACCTTCGCCATTAAAGATCATAAAGTGCGTGAAATAAAAGCAATAACTTTTCAAGTGACTAATTATTACCTTTAGTAGAAGGTTTATGATGGTCTCACAAGCCAAGAATGTTATACCGTAGTTCTCAACCATCACTTCATCTTTGCCAATCATTCTCATAAAGCATTCTACTACCTGATGAGTTAAATACAATGAGCATATTTATGTTAGATACTTATACAAGTAACACTCTTCTACTTCCCATCACATTTAAACATCTGAATGATAGAAGAACTGGAGTAACACAAAGCACATCATCAAGCTTTTACGGGTAAAATTTAGGACTCAATGGTATTTGTGGCACCAAATTCTAACCCATACAAGACATGCAGATATACTAGTACAGGCATGGATGTGTGTACACATACTCATGCACATGCAAACAACAAAGGAACAGAATAAGGTGTTCAAATTACAGTAGGAGACAACAGTAAATGCCGACGGTTGTGTGACATCATCTAAAACATATTACAACAAAGTCATGGAATATGGACGATGCGAGCATTAGATCTCAACATAGTCGGTGAGAAGCAACTTAATATTTTCACTTAAGAAGCCCTCAAACAATATGCCTTAAACAACTTGATTTGTAGTTGTTAATTTGATTTTTGGTTGTTTGGCAAATGTTACATCAGGCCAGCTATTAAATATCTATCTTTCCCTGTCACATATCTGTCTTTATCAATATTTGTATATACATCTGTAACTATACAACAACAACAACTAAGCCATTTGTCCCAAGTATTTGGGGTAGGCTACATGAACCAAAAGAGAATTACGCCGGATCGGGCACATGGATCGTGTAGGCATAAATACATAAACACATATACATCTGTAACTATAAAAGGCATAAATACATAAACACATATGTTACATATATGATATCTATATCACATGTTTTTTTTGTTTAGGGTCCCTTAAACACATTTTAGACACTCTTGTCAACAGGGTTGAACAAACGAACGGAGATAAAAAAGGAGGAAACAGGCGGGGTAACAAGAAAGGCATGCAAATAAGAGAAGACAAACAAGAAAAGAATGGAAGGATTGAAGAGGCTGAGGATGAGGAACTCTCAAAGAAACAAAACATCACAAGTATCTTGAAACATTTCAACTTCAACCATACATATTTGGATTGAAGTATATATGTTGGTATTGTGTTGTTAATATACTTCATCACAGGATATCATGCTCGTTTGTGCTCTATCAATTCACGTATCACACGGCATCAGACATGACAGCAAACAAGTTCCAAATAAAATGTTGGTGAATGCATTTTCTTATATATATGATCAGTGTTTTAAATGTCGGACATCAGGGAAATGTCGGATGTCGTAATCGGTAATCGGATGTCGGATTTCAGATTTCGGAGATATTTCGGGGCCATTTAGTAAATTTCGGACGTCATGACGGATAACAAATATATATCCTAGATGTCTCAAATAATGTAATTTAAAAATTCTTATCAAGATAATACATACACAACTTATGCAAAACTACATAAATATGTTTAGGATATGTATAATTAACTTAAACATTTTGCATATATTCACTAATCCATTATTAAAATTACTCAATTGCTCCAACTTCCAAGAGCAATCAACATATTGGGTTTTCCCCAAAATGTCGACCGACATTTCGGGAAAATGTCGGCCGACATATCGAATTTTTCCTGAAATGTCGGCCGGCATTTTCCAAAACGCCATTTCAAATGCAGGTGGGGATGTCGTGGCAGTGAGGGCTTGAAAACGAAATGTCGGCCGACATTTCGGAAATGTCGGACGACATTTAAAACACTGTATATAATTAGTAACTCATAGTATCATGGACACAACATTACTATCTCTATGTTATGACACATTAAATCAAGGTGTTGTAGAGGAAGGAAGACCACACTTTGATGCATAAGAACCTCGAAATACGAGTGAAACAACATAGAATGTACAGCCTAAAAGATGCCCTGGTCACCTTGTTATCAGAGAATATGGAATAAACCAAATTAAATGCTGCAAGTATATGAGTATATCAGATTATTCGACAACATTCACCACTGTTGTACCCAAAAATTTCCATTGATACTAGTATTGCTCTAGGCGATGAAAATTGATTCTAGTAATGCTTTACATTATAATAATTCCACATGGAATGGTCAAATATCTAGACATCATCTTAAAGTGGTCTAAGAAAATCAAAGTCTGCAAAATCTAGCTTGAGTGTGTTTTATAGCATAGGAATAGTAATTTATAGTTAATACATGGGATAAACCTACTAAATATGGAGTTATGTTATTTGATCCTTCATGATTCCATACATCAAAGCATGGTATTCATCCCCTCCCTCCCAAAACTCTCACTTGTGTGTTTTGTAGCATAAGGATAGTAATTTTTATTGTGGCCTATAGGACAATGCCAGAACATACGAGGCTTACATCATTTCGCTTATATTGCACGATTCTATGATAATTCGGTCGTATTCATGATTCTATGGATCAAAGCATGGTTTCTCCCCTACATACTTGTTTTAGCATGTTAGTTGAGATGTAGCAACCCACAGGACAAAGTTATTCCATGCAAAGATTATGATACTTAGCTCATACTGCATGAATTATATTGTTTCACGCGTATTCAAGGTTCTTATGCATCAAAGTGTGGTTTTCATTCCTCCACAATACCTTGATTTAATGTGTCAGAACATAGAGATAGTAATATGTACTAACATATAAGGAAGAAAGCTTGAACATATGAAGCTTCTGCTATTTCGCCCATACCACACAAATCTGTGTTATTTCACCTATAGTTCACGGTTCTATATTATCCCTTTAATTTTCCATCGTCTCCCTCCCACCCTCCCTCCAAAAGTTTTTCATTAGTGTGTTTAACAGCACAAAGATATTAATCATAGTGTACACTATGGAACAAGACTCACATTCATGTCATTTCACTCATACCCAACATTTCCACATATTTTGCTCGTATTTCATGGTTGTATGGAAAAATTCATGGTATCTTACCTTCTTGTGAAGTATTGCTTTAAAGTCTTTCACAACCATGGTTCAAAGTCACGGTCTCGACCGCCGACTCGGTGGGCACTGAGACAGATCGGTCACAGCCACTCAAATCAGTCTCAGGTGATACGTGCAAAACGCTACATAGAAAGCTCAAAAAAAATCTGAAAAATCACGACAAATCGTAAAAAAATATAGACATCAAAATTCATATATCACATGTCCAAATATATTTGAGAGGGTAATTGGAGAAATATGCTGGTTTTGGGGTAAATTTAGAAATATGAAAGATTTAAAGGGTAAATATGAGAAAAACTAAAAAATTAAAATAACAGAAAAAGAAAAAGATAAAAAGGAGAGAGATCGGGGGAGAGGGGGAGAGATAGAGATCAGAGGGTATAGTTCAAGGTATTGGCCGAGTCGGATACGACTCGGCCGAGTCGTATCCGACTCGGCCCATACGACTCGGCCCCTGACGATGCGACTCAGAAGCCCGAGTCGATCAACGGGCGCCGAGTCGAGTCCGATTCGGACCCGACCCAGGTCGACTCGGCGCCTATGAACCCCCATCTAAAGGGACAGAGTGAGAGAGAGAGAGATCAGATCTGATCTCTCTCTCTCTCTCTCACGCTGCCCCCTCCCTCTCGCGTTCCCCCCCGCGTCGTCGTCGTCGCCGTCGCCGTCGATCCTCGCCCTCGCAGGTACCTCTCCCTCTCTCCCTCCCTCTCCCTCTCTGTCTCCGTCTCTCTCTCTGTGGGACTCTTTCTCCTCTCCCTCTCAGTCTCTCTCCCTCTCTCTGTGTCTCTCTCTGTCCCTCTGTGTCCCTCTCTCCCTCTTTGTCTCTCTCTCTCTCTCCCTGTGTCCCTCTCTCCCTCTTTGTCTCCGTCTCTCTCTCCCTCCCTCTCCCTCTCTTTGTCCCTCTCTGTCTCCGTCTCTCTCCCTCTGTGTCTCTCTCTCTCTGTCGGACTCTCTCCCTCTCCCTCTCAGTCTCTCCCTCTCCGTCTCTCTGTGTGTCTCTCTCTTTGTCCCTCTCTTTCCCTCTCTGTCTCTGTCTCTCTCTCTGTGTGTCTCTCTCTGTCGGACTCTCTCCCTCTCCCTCTCTGTGTCTCTCTCTGTCCCCCTCTGTCTCCGTCTCTCTCCCCCTCAGTCTCCCTCTCTCCTTCTCTGTCTCCGTCTCTCTCCCCTCTCTTTGTTCCTCTCTCTCCCTCAGTTTCACTCCCCTCAGTCCCTCTCTCTCCCCCTCTGTTTCTCTCTCCCAGTAGTCCCTCTCTCTCCCTCTGTTCCTCTCTCTCTCAGTCCCTCTCTCTCCCTCAGTTTAATTTATTTGAATTTAATGTAATTTAATTTAGTTTAGTTTTAGTTAAACTTAATTTAAGTTAATTTAAGTTCATTTAATTGAGTTTAATTTAATGTTGTTTTAATTTAGTTCATTTTAGTTTTATTTAATTTAACAGATAATTTTTTAAATTTCAGTATGGCTCCAAAGCAACGCGATATTTGATGGGAACATGGTATCTCAAATAATGAGACGATATCTTTCTGAAAGTAGCAAAGAAAGAGCAGTCATAAAATTCAAAAAAGAGCGACTTATGTGATCTTTAAGTGAAGAAGATTTTTATGATGTGACCGAAGAAGATTCTGATAATGAAATTGAAGAAGTTGGTGTTTTAGAAGGAGTTGAAAGAAGACAACTAAAACAAGCTATGAAAGAAAGTCGTGAAATGGCTTGGAGATCGGCAGAAGGAGTTGATATTGGTGGCAGTAGTTCGCAGCCTTCAGGATCAGGGAGTAACCGTGGATTGCGTCGGAGTATGACTATGAGAGAAGTTGAAATTTCAGCTCGTGGTATTGATCCTTACATGTTCCCAACAAAACAGATTTCAATCAAAAGCATGTTCTCAACTGAGAATATTAAAAAGGTTAGAAAATCCATCGCGAATTTTTTTCACTACAATGCAATACCATTCAATGCAGCTGATAGTGGTCATTACTATCAAGCCATGATTAATACTATTGCGGAGGCATGCCCAGGTGTAAAAGGCCCTACAGGGTACCAGATTGACAATCTATATTTAGAAGAGGAAATGAAAGAAATTGAAGTATATATTGCTTCAATAAAAACAAAATGGCCGCAGTATGGTTGCACGATCATGTGTGATGGATGGAGTTCTCATAATAGAAAGCCTATTGTTAATTTCATGATTTATTGTGATAGAAGCATGATCTATCATACTTCTGTTGATACTACTAATATCTCGAAGACTGCTGATTATATATTCTCGCTAATGGATAAAGTTGATGAAGTTGGTGAAAAAAATATCGTGCAAATTGTAACAGATAATGAGGCAAGTTTCAAAGCAGCTGGTCACATGTTGATGGAGAAGAGAAAACATTTGTTTTGGTCTCCCTGTGCAATACATTGATTGATTTGATGCTTGAAGATATTGGCTCTTTGAAATCAGTCAAGGAGACATTAGATGACGTTAAGATGATCACATCATTCATTTACAATAGCCTCAAAGTGGTGAATTTAATGAAGCTATTTACCAGAGATAGAGATTTGTTGAGACCAGGTATAACACGGTTTGCCACCGAGTTTATTTCTATTGAAAACCTTATTCGTTATGAGCAAGATTTGAAAAGAATGTGTACGACCACCGAATGACGTGAATTCAACAAGGAAAGGAGTAGAAGAAGTGTGCGAGATAAGGTTTCTAATCTCATTCTGACTGACCGGTTTTGGAAGAAGGCAAGAGAGGTCCAAAACATTATGGATCCTCTTGTTAGAGTCTTGAAGATAGTGGACCAGGACAAGAAACCTACATTATCTATTATATATGAAACTATGGATAGAGCAAAATTGGCTATAAAGACATCAAATAAGAACTGGAAGAAGTACTGAGATATCATTGATAGAAGATGGGAGGGACAATTGCATAGACACTTGCATGCTGCTGGTAATTCATTTGCCTAGAAATCATATTTGTTGACTAGAAATTGAAACTGTCATATCATAACAATCATGTGCTTACATTATTGCAGCATATTTTTTAAATCCAGCACTCCAATATTTAAAAAACTTTTCTACACATCCAAAAGTGAGAAATGGATTAAAGGAGGTCATTAAAAGATTGGAGCCAGATTTGAATAAACAAGCAAGAGTTATTAATGAGGTAATAATAATTTATTTATTTCATCGATATAATGTTATGCAAATATTAACACTTGTGATGTGTATTCTCACAGATAAATTTATTTGTGGATGGAGTTGGAGAATTTGGAAGCTCACTAACTAGAAGAGCAGTGCAACAATCTCTTCCAGCTGATTGGTGAATTAATTATGGCGAAGAAGCTCCCAATCTGCAGAAAATTGCCATCAAAGTTTTAAGCCAAACATGTTCTTCATCGGGTTATGAAAGAAATTGGAGCATGTGGTGGCTGATTCATACAAAATTGCACAACCGGTTGGCAATGAAAAAGTTGCATAAACTAGTATATGTGCATTACAATATGCGGTTGCGAGTAAGAAACTTGACATGCAAAAGCGACACTGATGATTATTACAACCCAATTGATCTGAACAATATTTTCAATGATGATGATATTTTGGATGAGTGGATTCGTGAGGGAGAACAGCCGATGTTACCACCAGATGACTTAGGTTGATTGGATGAAGGTATTCGTCGTAGTGACGAAAGTGGCGGTGATGGCGGTGATGATGACGGCGGTGATGATGATGGCGGTGATGGTGGTGAAGGTGATGGTGGTGATGGTGGTAATGATGAAGAGACTCATGGTGTTGGTGAAAGCCAACGAGGTGGTGCTTTAACATAGGATTCAGAATATTATGCCACACAAGATACAGATCATGGAGGCCGGGCAGGGATTTCGCAACAGCGTAGGCATTTGGATCGGTTGGTCGATTTCAGTTCTAGCGATAATTATTCGAGTGGACATGATAACTACTCACATGGTCATCACAGTCTTGAAGGTCATTTACAGGGGTTGGGTTTGACATCTGACCAATATTCTGGCACGGATTATTCTAGCACTGGTGATTTCTACTAGCAGCGCTGAATATCGAGGTTTTGGGTATTATCACCATAGAGCTGACATGGCACAACCCCTACCGCCATATTACTCTGATAGCGGATCCTCTGGCCAATCATCTCAGCCTACAGGATCTCACCGACAAACATATTATTATCCTTATGAAAACTATATGCCTGATTTCTATACTTATCGCGGAGATGATGATAATGATGATTTTGTGCCTCCTCGTAATTCAATGTGAAAATGACTATATGAGCAGGTACTTATGAATTATTTTGTGCAATTTACTATATTATGCATGTATTTTGATATTTTCTACCGATGACGCTTTATTTATACTTTCACGTTATGTTTTGAGTGCTAGGTGATATGTTTTGAATATGTGGTACATGAATTTTGATGTCTACATTTTTTATAATTTGTCATGTTTTTTTCATAATTTTTTTGGCGTTCCATGTAGCGTTTTGCGCATATCGTCCGAGTCCGATCCGAGTCGCCGAGACCGATCCGTCTCGGTGCCGGCTGAGTCGGCGGCCGAGACCGAAACTTTGAACCATGTCAGAGGGGGGAGAGAGACTCTCTCCCCCTCCCTCCCTCTGATCTCTCTATGTGTCCTCTCTCCCCTGGACAGAAGAGGCCTGGTGAAAGGGTGGAGTTGGAGGGCTATGGCGAACTCAGCGGTGACGAGGAGGCGGCGGCGAGTGGAGATCTGATCGGTAATGATCACGACGAGGTCGATGGGGCAGAGGAGCAGTCGAATATGGTCGGAGGCTAGAGAAAGGGAGATCGAGTGTAGGAGGTTTACCTGGCGCTGGAGACGGGCAACGACGGCAAGCGGGCAATGAAGGCAGGCGGGCGATGACGGTGGGCAAGATACAGATCGATAAGTCTGCTCTTTTTTTTATTTTTATAACCCAACTCGGGTGGACTCGGCATCGACTCGACCGAGTCAACCCGAGTTGTATCAAGACTCGGCCGAGTCGGCCTGAGTCGTTCAAAAAATGACACACAGGGCAACTCGCAGCGAGGCGACCACCGAGTCGGAGACGAGTCGGCCTAGTCATCTCCGACTCGGCCGATACTTCTAACCCTGTTCGCAACATAAAAATGGTAATTGATAGGAAGAAGTTAGATAGAGAGCCTTCATATAATGGAAACTTTGTCTTTGGCCCCCATCTTGTTTAATATGTTTATTTCCAAGTCTAAATCCATGCAATGATATAAAATTCCATGTGCTTCACATCATGTGTCCAAAATCTTTTTGTGTGTTTGTGTTGGTCAATTCACGTAAGTGTACTAGTGTGTGTATGCGCCGCGCGCATGAGATTTAAGCAGATTAGTCATACACCAGTAAAAGCATCTACTTTATTTTCTCCCATTTCTACCTATGTCTTATGCTAGCCTACCCCGTACACTGGCCAAATGGATAGCAATGAACATGACCCGCTCAAGTCCCAAAAAGAGTATACTCATCTTCCCCAACCCCAGTAAACCCTCTTCAACTCCTCTCAACCTCATTCTCCCTAAACCATCTTTCTAGTTCATTGTTGACGGATTTTTTTTTTTAGATATGATTAAAAAATTATCTTCACAGACTAAATCATGAACAGTCTAAATAATGAGTTTAATCCATCGACTATGAATTTACATAATACACATACTATGCAAGTGTTCTTTTACATACTTGTAAAGTATGACTGCGTGTTCACCAAAAAACATATGTAGTGATCATTTTATCTTCTAAAATATTTTAGACCAATTCTTCTACACATATCTGTTGTATTTCAAACATTTTCTGTATTTTAACAAAACATAAAAACCTGTGAAGCCTATGCCCACTTTGCTTAAGAATCAATTAACTTTTAAAGAATTATTCCACATATAAAATACAGCTAGAACAAAGAAAGGAATAAACTAGTGAGAAAAATATTAGGCTTAATGAGCAGTTGTAAGGATCTGTATTCAAAAATTGCCTGCAATGGATTGGAAAAGAGTACTTAAACTGGCATGTTTTGTAAATAAACTCACAGTTTTATGTCCTTCAAATGATGCCAAAAGCTTGCAACCTTCAGTTTCCATGGTTATTTGGCACAACATTGGAAGCAAAAAGCAGATAGAGTAGAAGGGGCTGCCACTCACCAACATTTCAAATGGAAAGTCAGCTTAAAGAAAAAAAGAAACTAAAGTAATTAACAATTACACAATTAAGTCGCAGTGTTAGAGATTGCAGAAACCTTGATTCATCGTCCCCTTGAATCGAGAGCATATACCCTAAAAGACCTTGAATCTTCTCCTTGCAGGCAAAGGGTGTTTCTGCAAGATAACTGAGAATAACATGATTACATGTTCATCAGACTAATTATCCTATATTCAGGATTACCATTCCAACCAGCAAAAGACTATTCCACGATAAATAAAAGTTCAGAAGGCAAGCTCATCTGCATATCAACAAATCAATGCCATTTAATATTTAATAAAGCACAGGACTCAGTCTAGACTGCATTTGACCAACCTAGCAAAACAATATTGGATATTTTAGTTTTAAGAGATGAAATACATATTTACTTTGACTTTTAAAAAATAATATTTTATCAAACAATTTATTTGGCTGTAATTAGTAGAATACATGCATTAGATTACCAAGAGGTAGTACGCTTTCACACCTGATGTCATGAACAGCTGTATTAGTTCGAGTCTCTTCTACCTGAGATCATGTTTCTCTTTCTCGGAGGATTGCTTGGATCAAAAAGTGTATTCCTTTATCCTCTTTCAAACACCGACAACTAGAAGCTAAAACTGGCTGTTGCAGATTCTTTTTTATTATGGTTGTCCGTGTAAGCTCAAAAGTCGGGCACATTGTAATCATTTAATGTCAGAAAGAAGAAGAATCATGCATACCAATACCAACTTAAGCCACTCAATAACATCATCATCATCATCTAATGTTGGAGCCAAATTTGAGAAAGCTCCACAAAAGAATTAAACAAATGTTTGCAAGCTGTCAACAGAATTCTCAATGACATGGAGCAATAGCAAAAGGCAATGATGAGCAAGCAAAAGTCCTAAAAACTTTCAAGGCCAGTGATGACAATTCTCTTTTACATCGTGCAGCTTATGCTCAAGCAAACTAAGAAATGAGGAGCTAGATCCAACCTCCCCAAAATCAGGAAAGAATCTAGACCAGGAGAACCAGGGAATTACATTCATCTCTTAGGGCACAAAAATAAGGCCCCAGAAGGAAAAAAATGGAATTTTGACGATTTGGGCATGTATGCACAAATTGAGAGTGATAGAATTATAGTTCATGGAGTTAGTAAGAGGGATAGAATTGTAGTTAATGGAGCAATGAGGACCAGAGATTGACCAAAATTGACATGAATTGAGCTAGTTAAAAAGGATATGTTAGTTTGATAATTTAACAGAGGAGATGGCCCTAAACATACCTGAATGAAGAAAAAGGACCCAAGTAACCGACCTCAAGAGTTGTTGTTGTTGTTTCTAGATTTGATTATGTTTCTAACCCTTCATTGTTACAATTTAAAATCATTATAATTTAAAATACTTCTGGCCAAAATGACGAAGCAGGAGGTTGAAATCATGAAAAGCCCAAAACGTTTCATTCCCCGCTAGGAAAGGAGGGAAACAGAACACGACTACTCAAATATTGGTGTTGAAGTTGGGAAATAGACGGCATAAAACCCTCATTTAGGGTAGCCTGAAAATATATATAGATGATGGTGGTGGTGGTGGTGGTGGTGATACGATTAGATACAGGTATGGGTTAATTACCCAATACCCAAACACAACTAGAACATTACAATCTAGCACTCTCCCTCAAGCTGGAGCATAGATATCTTTTATGCCCAGTTTGTCACACAATAGCAAGAAAACTTTCGAAGAGACAACCTTTGTAAAAATATCAGCCAACTATTTTGATGGAGTGAACGGAATGCAAATTATCTCACTCATCACACAATCCCATACGAAGTGACAATCCACCTCTGTGTTAGACTGTTCATGAAAACACTAGATTACTAGCTATGTAGATAGCTACTTAATTGTCACAATGCATGGGAATTGGACCAACATTCAGAAAATCAAGTTCTATAAGTCTTCAACCACATTATTTCACAAAGTGTGTGCCATAACTCACTTCTGCGCTGGACCAGAAACTACATTTTACTTTTTACTCCTCCAAGTGACAAGATTTCCTCCTACATAAGTAGGATAGCCAGATATAGATTTTCTCCCATTTATCTCATGCATAGCCAAAATTTGAATATGCTTCGACAGGCAAAGTCCATTCTCCTTATACAACATACCTCTGCCAGGAGCAAGGTTCTAAATATCGGATATCGGGATCGTATCGGATAGGGGTTTTTCATATCGGATATCGGATATCGGGGGAGATATCGGGGATGCGCGTGCATATCGGGCGTTCATATCAGACACTATATATAATGAAATATTGATAACTAAAAGTTGATTTAGTATCATAGATATCATCTACTTAATAAAAATGATGTAATATGCATGTAAAAACAGTAAAAAATAATGTACATTTGCACCCAGTCGTGTAATAAATATGCTATTCCATGTCGGGCGATATATCAGGCAATTTATTGGCCGATATCGGGCGACTTATCGGCCGATATTTCAAATATCAGCCGTTTTTTTGCTGCAAATGATATGGCGAACGATTTTCCCATATTGTATCGGCAGCAGGCAGAAAAGAATATCGGACGATATCTCGGCCGACTCGACCGATATTTAAAACGGGGACCAGGAGAACCATTAATGTAAGCCAAAATTTTCAATATTGCCTTTCAGTGAACCTCTTTAGGCTTGTGCATAAACTGGCTCACAAGCTCTACAGCAAAGGCAATATCTGACCTTGTAACAGTAAGATAAATGAGTTTTCTCACCAGTCTTCTGTATTGTGCAGTATCCTCAAATAACTCTCCATCCTTAAACTGAAAATCTAGGTCAGTGTCCATAGGAGTACTAGCAGGTTTGCAACCAAACAGTCCAATCTCCTCCAACAAGTCTAAGGCATACTTCCTTTGAGAGAGAATTGCTCCATGTGTTGCTATAAGCAATCTCAATTCCAACAAAGTATTTAAGTTTTCTAATGTCCTTAGTTACAAATTGTTGTTTGAGATACTCATCAGTCTTCTCGATGCCACCTTTATCACTTTCAGTCAGCAAAATATATCAACATAGATAGCCAACACAACTGTACAAGAGGGCCACGCTAAATAAAACAGAATGATCTAAATAATATTTGTGATAACCATTGTACCAATCACTCTGCTAAATGTGTCAAATCAAACCCAAAAACTCTGTTTGAGACCATAATTGCCTTCTTCAGCTTGCATGCGACGACGTCTTCTCGAAGCTCACCGTGCAAGAAGGCATTTTTCACATCCAACTGAAACATGGGCAACTGTTGGTTAACAACAATAGAGAAAAAGACAAATGGAATTGAGCCGAGCAATTGGAGTCTCAAAGTAGTCAACTTCATAAGTCTGAGTGAACCCCGTGGCAACAAGTAAGGCTTTGTCTCTACCATCAAGACGATACTTCACTCTGAATACCCATCTACACCCGACAACATCAGACCCTGGAGGAGCGGTAACCAAGTCCCAAGTTCTCCTCAAAAGGAGAGCATCCATTTCCTCATTCATAATCTGCTTTCAAAATGGATTCATAATAACTTCCTTATAAGTTCTGGGTATAGACACAGAAAATATAGACAAGACAAATTTACAAAAAGAGGGGATAAGATGATCATATGAAACAAAATGAGCAATAGGATGTGCAGTAGTTGATTGTTTATCCTTACGGAGTACAATAAGATCCAAATTAGGAGCAAGATTATCAGGCACGAAAGGTTGTTGCTGATGGATAGAAACCTCAGTCATAGGAGGTTGTGGCTGATGTGTAGGGACCTAAGCTGAGGACTCAGGATTGGTTGCAGTCAAAAGAGGCGCCGGTATCTTTGATTTCCTGGTATATACCTACAATAGTTTAGAAATTGTGGATATCTCTTCAGCTTCAAAACAAGGTCAGATTGAGGAAGCGGAACACCCAACAATATAGCTTCCTTGAGGAAAGAATTGAACAGCCTACATCAGCTGAAATAAAATACTTGCGATGCACCGAATCAAAGCAATTATACCATTTTGAGTTCTAAAATAACCAACAAAGCATACTTGAGAACATGGGAGACAACTTATCACCGCCAAGGCGAAGATCCTGCACAAAATAAGTACAATCAAAGACACGAGAAACAAGAGTGAACATGAGTTTGTCAGAGTATAAACATGAAAATGAAATTTTTTTTCATTAAGCACAAAAGATGGCATTCTATTAATCAAATGACAAGCACAAAGAACATTAGTCCAAAAATATTTTGGGACATTCATTTGGATCATCAAGGTTTGAGCCACATCTAAAATATGTCTATATTTTCGTTTAGCAACCCTATTTTATTGTGAGGTATGCAAACAAGAGTCTGATGTAAAATGCCATGAGAAGCACAAAATTGAGAAACATCATTTTTCACATACTCAAAGCATCATCAGTAAGTAAAACACGAATAAATGTAGGAAACTAAGTGTTTATTTCATCGTAGAAAGTTTTGATAACATCAGAAACTTGTGTCCTATCTTTTAACAAATACACCCAGTCGATCTAGAGAAATCATCCACAAATATCAAAAAATACCTAAACCAGTAACAAAGGAAAAAGATACGACCCCAAACATTTGAATGAAGTAGTTCAAAAAACTACTACGATTATTGTCTCGATTAGAATAGAAAGCACGGTGATGCTTTCCTAACTCATAAAACTCACACCCTAAGGAAGAAACTGAAAACTCGATAGGCAAATCTTGTTTTAGCTTCTGCAATGAAGGATGGCCCAACCGACGGTGCCATCGCATCGGAGTATCAGAAGAAGAAACCATGGCTAAGCCAAACAGGGATGCACCATCATCCAAATAGTAAAGACCACCGACCCAAACCAAGCCTCGTCCCAGACTAGAGGTCCTGAAACACAGAATAGGTAGGAAAAAAGATGACACGATATTTTTATTTTTGGTATTTGACTAATAGATAGGAGGCTAACAAAGAATTTTAGAACGTATAATATATTATTCAAGGCCAAAGATGAGATAGCATGAATTATTCCCTTACCAAGACTGAAGAAACGGTACCATCAGCAATATTAACTAAAAGAATATGGCTAGAAAGAGACAAAAAATGAAATTTTATCTTTAATACATGTGATGTAAAAGATGCTCCTGAATCTAGTACCCCAAGACTTGTCCGAAAAGCTAGGGATGCACCCATACCTCACACAGTTGCAAGGGTAACATGTGTGACCGGATTGCTGAGAGGAAAGGAATTGCAAACTTATCATACACTGCCTAAGGGAAATGAATTGTCTGGTGCAGAGTAGGAAACAAGTAGAGCCGTAGTGGAACCATGATTCAAAATCACGGTCTCAGTTGCCGACTCGGTGGGCACCGAGACGCATCGGTCGCGACATTGCGGAACGACTCGGGCAATGCGTGCAAAACGATACATAAAAAGCTCAAAAAGTTCTGAAAAAAATCACGACAAATCTTAAAACGATATAAACATCAATATTTATGAATCACATATCCAAAACATATCATTTAGCACACTCAATATAAAGAGATGGTGAGACTCAGTCTCTCTCTTGTAAGTCTCTCTTTCTCCCTCTTTCTGTGCCTCACCCACTCTCTCTGTCTCACTCTCTCTCTCATCCGCTCTCTCTTTCTTTCTCAATCTCACCCTCTCTTTCTTCTCACCCTCTCTCCTCTCTCTTTCTAGAGGCGGGTGACGACGACGAGCGACGATGACGACGGGTGACGAAGCCACTACGAAATCAGAAGATAAGCAGAGAGATCGAAGGGAGGGAGGGAGGGGGGAGAGAGAGATCGGAGGGAGAGAGGAAGGGGAGGGAAGGAGTTACCTCATCAGTGGCAGCGGCCGGCGAACCACGAAGGCGGAGTAAAATTGAAGACAACAGTGCCCTAGATTGAAGCCGCTACGAAAATTTTGAAGTATTTTTTTTTTTGCTTTTAAACTTCTCAGGTCTTGACTCAAGGCCGACTCCGTCGACTCCGCCAAGTCAACCCGAGTCGTCTCATGACTCGGTCGAGTAGGCTAAGTCAACCCAGAGTCGGTCAAAACTCGGGGCCCAGGGTATATCACGTCGCATTCTCATCACGAAACCCGCTGATCCGGAGACGACTCGGACGATTCAACTCCGACTCGGCCGAGTCTATGAACCCTAAGTGGAACGAGTAGGAGCAGTCTCAATAGGAGCCACTTGTGCCCATTTGGGCTTCTCGAACATATAGCATTTCTTAAACACATGATTATTCCTTCCACAATAAGAACACTAACGTAGTCTTTGTCAACCAAGAGAATCCACGACCACTAGAAAATCCACCTCTTGAGTCGCGCCACATCCTCGACCACGACCACGACTGCGTCCAGCTGCCATAGTTGAGTGCTCGGTGTGAGAAATAAGTGTTGCAGTAGGCGCAAATCCAACGACACATGTAGAACTTTAGAAAAGACAGTAGATAAGAAAGACACGCCACCACTAAGAATCTGACCACAAACCTGTCACAGCGATGGATCCAGCCCAGATAAGAACTTTAACACTACTAGATCCTCACGATACCTTTACAGCACCTGCAAATTAGTAGCAAGAGCCTGACAGACACTAGCTCGCCAAGATCCCTCTCAAAGTAGAGCAGTGCTAGAGAACAAACATACCTCCCATCCGTAAGGTGAACAAGTGCTCATATAGCTCAAACACTTTAGAGACATTCTTCTCATTAGCATACATCTCTTTTAGAGTATCCCAGCTCTCCTTAGCAGTAAGCATGAACATAACACACGCACTCACCTTCACTTTCATACTTTAAAGTAACTAACTCATCACACAGCAATCATCAGCCAACCAGCCAGTCTGCATATCCGAAATCTTGGGCATTAAGAGGAGCATCAGTAAGGTGTTTCATCTTCTTCTGACCACCAACGAACACACGAAAAGATTATGCCCAAAGAGATAGTACCATTAAGCTTTGCGGTAATAGCAACAAAAGATTTCGGGACCATATTATCAATGGTCGGAGTAGTGATGACTGAGACTTGCCTGTTATCTCCTTCACTAGAACTCACCACAGCCAGAGGGGAGTAAGAGACAGCCAGACAAGGATAGCCAGACAAAGATCACACTTCAACAGAACCCAACATCCAAACAGAGCAAGAAAGGATAAGCAGCGGCTGGACATAACATCAGCAACCACAATTAGAGAAGGCCAGAGCATTAACAACAAGAACAGGGTCAGGCCAGAGCAGAACAGAGCCAAAACAGAGTAGGACAGCCACAACAGAGCACAAACGAACCAGAACACAGCAAAATCAGAGCATCTGCAAGTGAACAAAGCTTGTTGCTGCCTCAGGTGATGTCTGCAGGGATTCTTGACGACAGACGGCAATGGAACAAGGTCTACAGTGGTCGTTGAGGGCAAAGAACAGAGAAGATGGCGCTGATGATGGCAGAAAATAGAGGAGATGGGCACAACGTGGACAGGAGAAGTTATAGAAGTCGTCGTCGATGGCAAAGAAGGTAAATAGCGTCAGCGAGGGCAGGGGTGACTGCAGGAGTCATCATCGAGGGCAACAAGGATGAAGTCGGCAAGGGCGGATAGAGATTGAAGGAGAGTCGGCGAGGGTAGATTAGTTCGGCTAGAGCAGAGGAGGGTGGGGATGAGCAGAGAAAATAGAGGAGATGGAGAAGAGGGGATGAGTGGAGATCTTACGATGCTTTCATGTATCGCTTTGATACCATATTGAAGTGGGAAATAGACGACATAAACCCTAGTTTAGGATAGCCAGAAAATATATGTATAATGACGAGGATGATACGGGTTAGATACGGGTATGGGTTAATTACCCACACCCAAACATAATTAAACACATTACAATCTAACAATTGGAAAATCAAAAATTTACAACCAAGAACCTAGCTTATAGCTTGCTTTTAGAATACTATTCTAGTAACTAGTTAGCCATGAAAGTTTTTGGCTGAATATAACATGGCATATTCCTTATTGGCTCCTATTCTATGTAGCAGAAATATGTACCAATCTCCTTCCAGAGGGAGGAAGGTGTTATATCCTAATTTTGGTTTCCATTATTGGACTTCCATCACAATAAATGCTTATTTTCATATATCAGTGTAAGTATTCGGCCAATAGCACTGCTATACAAGTTAAATAATCATCATGCAACC
>JAVJIF010015003.1:0-112031 GCA_038442645.1 Agave tequilana
TTTGGTGGCTTGTCTGGTGATTTTTAGACAGCCTACAGAAACCCCCTCCAAGTTTTCGACATTCCGCAGTTACTGGGACGGATTCGAAATACTTTGGACTCTAGCTGAGTTCGCCTTCATGACTAGACTGTTGATGCTCCGGGTTTGATCTTATCTGGATTTGGTCTTCGTGAGTGTACTGTTGAACTCTTTGAAGCCCCCAGAGTTGATCATGTTGATGTTTAGATGCACAGTCTAACCTCCCCGATTGCTTTTAGTCTGTCACTGGCGTGCTTTAAGCCAGGAATGGTTGGTCGTCTGCTTGCGTCAGTTACTGTTAACTGATTTTGCAGAAGCAGGAGGCCAAACGCAGGTTCTTTTTTCAAAAAACAGAGGGTACTGCTGTAAAGGCGCGATTTCTGTAACGTGCGTCCTTTGGCAATGGAGACGCGACTGATCTTCAGAAGGCAGACGCGATGTTTGGCCGACTGGAAGGACGCAAATTTCTTAGAGAGACGCGACCTTCCAAATGCATTCATGAGAGGCTGACGTGGCATGTTCATCGAGGAGGTGCGTTCTTTGGGGCCGAATTCTGTGCCATGTCATGATTACGGCCGCCAGCGGCCTAGGGAACCGGCGAATTTTTCGCCTTTGGCGCGCGGATTTCCTGGTTCATTAAATGAACTGCTCCACGTGTCGACTGCTGACTCGTGGCGGTTGCGACGCATGATCTTCTCCGTTCAGAAACGATTTGGTTCACGCGTCAAGCGGTGACTCGCTGCAGCGTCTACCGGGCCACACGCCGCGTATCTTCGCGAATCCCTGTGCCTATAAAGGCAACAGTTGGAGAGATGCATCTTCTTCTCTGAACGCACTCGCTGAGAAAAGAATTTCCTTCTCTGTTCATCTTCGAACTTGTTCATCTCCTTGCTCGGATTTCTGAACATCAATGGCACCCAAGGCCAAGCCGACCGCGTCGTCCTCTAAGGCGACCCATTGCCGAGGCCCCGAGGGGCAGCTCCTCCTCTGCACAGGACGTCGTTCTCCCAGGTCTCCAAGGTAAAGGCCCTTAGGCGGAAGTTTCGCCATTAAAGAAAGTTCAAAAGAACTTTTAAGAACCCTTAACACGTGAATTTCAAATCGTGTTTGATTCCCAGACGCAGTCTTTTGGATGATAACCGAGGCGCGGGTTTGGACCCTCGCGCCCTTGAGTCCTCTGCGCTTCAGATTCTTCACTTAGAATATTTTCTATTTGTGAAGGGTTCAGACGCGGACTTAGTTTACAGAACGCGGATTTGATCCTTGCGTTCTGTTTCATCAGCTGCTGATTTTGATGAATCTGGCACCCGAGTCCAAGTACCTTCGACATCTGGGGATGTGAAAGGAAGGGAGTCACCCTCCTTAACTTCTGGCGATTATGGTAGTATAAAGGTTAAGGTGGATAACTCCCTCTTTTCGCACCCCAGAAGTGACATCAAGGAGAATGTTGTGGAGACGCCGATCCCGTAGGTCTGACGCGGATTTGATAATTCCTGCGTCCAGTGCCTCTTCTTCTGCGTGGATGCGCAGGTCTGGACGCGGATTTGATAATTCCTGCGTCCAGTGTCTCTTCTGCGTTCGGATTGTGAACACTTAGCATTTTTTTCTATGCTTTTGATAGAGTATCTAACTAAGTGTCCTTTTCTTTTTGCAGCGCCACGCCTGCTACTTCACTCGCCAAGAAGTGCCACTTTGGTCATGTAGGTGGTGCGGACCGGGATTTGACTTTTGTATTACAAAGGACTGTTCCTGTGACTGCTGACAATCACCGGATCGCAGAGAGAGCTCTCAAATGTTGACATGAGAACTCTTCGGGTGTTTATGACTGATGCAGCATTCGCAACAGATGCTGGCATCAAGCTGGAGAAGTCTGCCTTCTTCTTCGGAGATCGTATCCACGAGGGCGGCCATAGCGGTTATGACGAACTTACAAATGGCTCCGTCAAATAAAGGGTGGATTCTTTCTTCCGGACATGGAGAGGATGTTCCCGCTGTCCTACTTCCAGCATATGTCCGTCCCTCGGAAGATGGAATGGGACCTTGCTCGATATGTTCCCGAGGTCACTCTCGGTGATTTGGGCTCCCACAAAGTATACCGTCATGATAGCCATGACAGGTCAGTTATCCCTTTTTCCCTGGGTCGCGCAGGACTGAGGTTCCAGCTGGGGAGATACCACAACTTGGCACTACCTTCCTCAACGCCTTCATGGAGGCGGAGGGTGACTACCCGGTTGGGTTCCGTGCGCCGGGGTGGGTTCGTTCCACGGAGAACTATTGGTGGGGCAGATGGTCGGGTTTGTCCTTACCGAGCTCGGGGCCTGCTAAAGCGCTGGGACTGTACTCGGCAGTCAGGGCCGTGCAGTGGGGGATCCCTCAAAGCTCTCAGAACTTCTTCGGGATTCTAGAGCGTTATAATCCTTCGACGGGGACGTTCTTCACTCCGGTCGGGGAGATGGGCCTTGCTCTGCACGAGCTGCACGAGTCTCGGGGCTGTCGACAGGGGATATTCCTTATGAGGAATATGTCCCGACCGCTGTGGAGCTTCGCTATGTGAAGGAGAGTTTCCCCTCATATATGAGACCTACTGGAAGTGCTATGTCACTTCCCACATTTGCGGCCAGATAACCAATGGCGGTCGCAGGGAGTCAAGCAACTGTCTTGGGCCAGTTACTTGTTCAATAATGTCAACACCAAACCATCGGATAACCCGATTGGATCCCAGCTCTGACAGGGAGATTGAAGACAGGATCGACCAGGCTCCAAACAGTTTTTACACCACGGAGTCGAATGAGGACGGTTTTGACCCTGACTTGGTTTTTGAGAGCTTTCACCATCAAGCCCGGACCCCTATCTCCGATCGGGCGCTGTTGGCGGGCTTTCTGATGCTGTGGCTGAAGCGCTGTGTGGTGCCCACACTGCCGCATGAAGTCATTGTTGCTGACGTGGTGTACCCGGCGGTGCTCCTGGCTCATGGGAACCCCATAGCCCTTCTCCCGGCCGTGGCGGCTGGTATTCAGAGCGGGCTGCGGGCGCTCACTAAGAGTTTCTGCGAGCCACCAAAAACTGCAGACTCCGAGGGAAAGCCGTATGTTGACTCAGAGGGGAGTCCGACGGTGAGCGTCCCACCCTCGTGTCGAGCTGCTTACACGTACCTTATTGGGTACGTGATGCATTGCCCTTCTTTGATGACGGCAGCGCGTTGGAGGAGAATTCTGTCCCTTTTTGTACAGCGGTTGGAGGGTTCAAAATGGCGTGATCCTTATATATATTACGTCCGGAAGTGCCTTTCAGACCCTGCAAACTACCAGCTCAATCGCTGCCTCCTCCAGATCCTAATGCATCTTTCGGGATCTACTTGTTGATTCTGTTGGCCCAGATGACTCACGAGGTTTCCGCGGGGGCCTTCTGGTGGTTGCTAAATATCGGCCCGGATATGTGCTTTTCCGGCAGGGACGTCATGTACCATTGAGCCGTACATGCCGAGTCGCTTCGCTCGACATTCGGCTATGATCAGCTCTATGTCGGGAACCCCATGCTAGACTTGCCTTCGAAGGGACCTGTTCGAGGGTGCTCGGGCCTGGTGCTATAGTGTGGCTGAAGGGACGGGAGTATCTTTTCGTCTACCTCTCGAGGGGCCCAAGTGCCGTACGAGTTTCAGCTTCTGTACTTGGTACTCCAAGCCATCCAAACGCCAGACTTTTTTCCGGCGTCTTCATGCATTGAGAGCATCAATGCAAGTCTCGAGGCCAGGACTGATTCTAGTAAACCGACGAAACTCGTAGAACAGTACCTGAGGCCCAAAGGAGGTCGGGCGAAGATCGAGGAGGGAGCCCCCAGCCGTGAGGGCGGAGCCGCGACCGGCAAGGGCAGAGCCACCAGCGACAAGGGTGGAGCCACCAGCCACGAGGGAGGAGCCGCGGGCCAGGAGGTCTAAGCAGTTGGCGAGCAAGCGTCATCGACGCTCTGCTTCTATCGCTGAGCCTGCCCCAAAGAAGGCTCGGAGGATTTGACGGCTGAAGTCTCTCAATCCGGAGACATCTCTGCCGAGTTGAGGCTCCTCTCTGAAGACGTCCCTGCTAGGGTTGAGGAACGTCGGAAGATGAAGATTTCCCCACCCTAGTCCGTGCTCCTAGGTCGCGCAGCCAGACCGTGGAGGAAGGGAGCTTGTTGAAGAGTCCACCGCCGCCGAAGATGACGAGTCACTGGAGGTCGACATAATGACTGGAGGGGATTTGAGATTGCAGGCATCTCAGTTCAACCCGAGCCTTCTTCTGCTCATGATGGGAGAGACGAGGCACAGCAAGCGGGGTCTCCTAGCATCTTCATTTCTAGTCTTAGGGCAGTCGACCCTAGTCCTACCACTGGGGTAATTGAGGTAAGGCTCCTGTTGCGGAGCTTCCTCGCGTTGCGCTGTCGTCTTCTTCGTTATCGGGGGAAAGCGACTTCGAAGACGAGACCGACTATGGCGATGAACCCGCTCTTCTGATCAGAGCAAATTCTTCCACATCTCGGAGGAGGAAATACATGAGGTGAGCCATCGACTGCACCATCGCTGGCGATTATCCCTACTGAAGGTATTCTTTCCATCTTCTGTCTAATTTTCTCTTTGCATATTGAAGAGGATGTTCTAACATTCTTCTTTTATGCTGCAGGGCCAACCGAAGATGCTGAGGCTACAACCTCCTCGCGTATCGAGGATTGGTGAAAGAGTTGACCCAGCCCGAGGGGATTGAGGTCTCGGCTGCTGAGATACCCTCAAAGGGGCAGCTGTTGAAACTGGGGAGCCTTCCACTCTGCCAGAAGAGGAAGCAACCACTGAGGCTGAGGAGGCTCTCACTCTGCCAGCGAGGGTTACTGCTGAAGCCGAGGAGACTTTCGCTCCGCAGGATTTGACGTCTCCGGACCTCCAACCTGGTAAGGCCTCTGATGCTTTAAATGTTTAGCTCTCTATCATTGTGGCTAACATCGCGATAACTTGCAGAGAGGACTGAGGGGGCTCAGGTGGAGAGTCCGGTGGTTGGCACCCTTCCAGAAGGCCATACAGCTCAGGTCTCGGTGGAGGTTTCTGAGGAGGTCGTGCTACTACTCCCTCATTGGTCGTGGAGGCTCCTGCAGAGGTAGTACCTCCGGAAGCGTCAGCGGCCGGTCTAGCTCTTGCTGTCTCGACGGCCAGCACGACTCTTGTGCGAGAAGATCCGCCTTATATCCCCTATCCTGTGACAGAAAAGGGGTCGGGAAGTTTCCTAGGTGTGAAGACATGGGGGAACTGGCACGTCAGATGGTGCAGCAATTCTTCGCTTCGATGGGATCATGTATTGATCTCATCTTACTGGAAACAGCTCGTTCCAATTTGCCCAGACGCTTCTTAAAATCTGGTCGTGAACGTCGAATTAACCGGAGGCCCTTCACTTGCCAAGGCGTGTCTACGGGTGGTAGAGCAACTGGGAGACTACCTGCAGGAGCTGGAGTCTTTGGAAGATGCTGGCTTTTTAGTGAGGCCCAGGCCACCCTGACTAGGCTCCTAGCTGCTCAAGAACGAGAGCGACAGGAAGCGGAGGCACAAATCGCTGCAGAGATCCGCAATCTCGAATATTCCCAGGCTGAATGTCAGAAACTAGCTGCGATTCAGGGAATCCGAGCTTGTCATGCAGAGCACAGAGCAAGTCATCATCAGGGCTCGGGACACCATTGCCAGGCAGAAGTGTGTGCTTGCGCTCAATGAGGAAAAGCTTGCTACCATCAAACAGCTAGAGGAGCAACAAGCTGCTAGGGCGCGAGCTGAAGAGAGTCTGTCTCTACATTCTTCCAGGGTGGAATCTCTGCGAACGCAGCTGGCCGCAAGAATTTCTTATCCGAAGAGGAGCTGCGGGACCGGCTATTATGGAAGCTGAAAGGACGCGCCAACACGAGATTCACCGCCTTAGGAACAAATCCGTACCTTGGCGAACCAGGACATTAGCTTCTTTTCTTTTCCCCCTTTTTTGTAAAGAAGAGGACACTCTGTTTAGAGTGTTTGTACCACTTTTACTGTTTAAATAAAAGTTTGAAAAATTTTGCTCCATCTTCTTTGCTCAGCTGTAGGCGATCCAACTCCTTGGTAACTGGCACTTAGGTAAGACTAAGTTCTGTTAATGAAACGCGCCTTGACTCTGAGTCTTCTTAATGAGACGCGACATTGATCCATAAATGAGACGCGGTCGTCAGTCCACAGGAACTTAGATTTACTAAGTCCTTTTGATGAGACGCAGCGTCAATCTCAGAGTGATACGCGGTCTTCTTGATGAGACGCAGCATGATCCATAAAGTGAGACGCGGTCGTCAGTCCATGGAGTGAGACGCAGCGTCAATCACAGAGTGAAACGCGTCTTCTTCTTGAGAGACGCAGCATTGATCCATAAAGTGAGACGCGGTCGTCAGTCCACAGGAACTAGATTTACTAAGTCCTTTTGATGAACGCAGCGTCAATCTCAGAGTGATACGTGGTCTTCTTGATGAGACGCAGCATGATCCATAGAACGCGGTCGTCAGTCCATGGAGTGAGACGCAGCGTCAATCACAGAGTGAAACGCGGTCTTCTGATGAGACGCAGCATTGATCCATAAAGTGAGACGCGGTCGTCAGTCCTGGAGTGAGACGCAGCGTCAATCAGAGTGAAACGCGGCTCTGAATAACGCGAATGCTTGCTAAGAAAGACGCGGATCGATCAGACACGGGATACGCAGCCTCGAGCGACTTTCCCATCTGCGTTCAATGCAGCATGACTTAAAAAGATTTTTAGGAGATCTTTGAACGTCAAGTCTTACTGTCGATTGGGGTTCCGGGTCATCCGTTGCTTCCCAAGACAGTTATCCACGCGTCGGCCTCTTATTGGTTCAGGCGTTAATGCTCTTGCATGCAGAACCGACGCTGGCGGTTGAAAAACCGGCGCACTTCGACGGTTTCCAAAGCAGCGTTCCACGCGTCCGTTTTTGATTGGGCTTTGACAGTGTGCGCGACGGTTCCGATTGATGCCCCATTAATGACAGTTATTAGGGACTGCCTATAATAGAGTGCACCCTCTCCCTCTTCAACAATCCAACTTAGAACTGTTTTCATTTGTTTTTGCTCCGAGAGAAGTCGCCTTGAATTATCTTTCAGAGAACCGTCTTCATGGGTGAAGGTGACCCCGTGGATAAAGATGACCCAGAGCTCTCATGCCTCTGTTTGGTCTCTTCAGAAGGAATCCTCTCTCATGTCATCTTGCGCACACCCGCGTTTGGATGCAGAGAGGTCTACTCTGGACAGAGTTTCTGCTGGTATGTCACCCCGATGATGTCCATAGCCTGTATTTTGGCATAGGCATCTGAATGAAATTCTGGTGCATTCCTATTCTGGAATTTGTGCTGGTGACTTGAACTTTTCTGAACGCGGGCTCTTGACGCTGGCTTTGCTCATGGCTATTGCCTTGGCGCGTTTCAGACCTGAATCTTGCAACTCCTGTTCACCCAACAGAGAGATGGCAATTTTCGGCTTTGAAGTTTTTCGCGTCTAGTACATTAGACGCGGGTGCAAACTGAGACCGCGTTTGAATCCTGGGCGTGGCACATTTTAACTCGCGTCTGTTTCTCTGCTGACGCGGTTTTTGACTGTGCAGATCATTTCCGCGTCTGAAGTCCTCAATGACTGCCGCGTCTGTTACTTAGTTTTCTTTTGTTAAAGTATACTAAGTTCCAGATTTTCTGATTCTCTTATTTGTTCTTTGCAGGTTCGCTGGTCTCCTGGAGAGTGCTTCAACCGGCGAGCTTGCTCAATGTTCGTTTGTAAGAGTAAATTATGGTCCTCGTCGTTTGTAAGAGAGTAAATTATATCTCTGACGAGGACCAAATCTCGTCAAGGTCTCTTCAGATCTCCTGCACCACTCTTGCCTGATGGCAAGAGATGGTCAGGTCAAGTATGACGGCGAGGAGGTTCCGGCGGTTTGCGGTGGCGGAGAGGATCCTCTTCCTCTCCCATCCCAGAAGTACATCAAGGACAGTCCATGTCCTTTGGATGGCTGCGGGGGAAAGATCAACTCTTGAACGAAGGGTTGCAGGCTCTTCTGTTGCCACCGGACCTCAAGAACACCATTGCTCCTGGCTTAGTCAGCTAGGCGCTTTCGAAGTTGGCGTCGTGCATCAAAGTGCAATTGGTTCCAACAGTCGCCACAATTTGGCACTTCTTCAGACATCATGCCTTAGGATCAGATGCGGCTTCAAGGAGTGAGTACGGCCTCAGAGAGAGAGAGGGACTTCTTTGTACCCTTAATTGTACACTCAATCTTATTGTATAAGAGAGCGTTTTGTATCACTTTCATGTGTTTGGATATGAATAAGTGACACTTTTCTTTTTGCCTTTTCTGTTGTCTTGAATGTTTTGTTTTAGAAGCAAAGAATGATTTTGGTGCCCCCACTTTATAAAAGAAAGTGACAGGGGGAATGCGTACTCCAGAGAAGGTGAACTTTTGTCAAGTGTCTAGGATTGACTGATTCAAGGTCAGCTGGGAATTTGATAAAACATTGCGAGCGGTGTAATGTTAACCTAACAATGTCTTTAGGTGGACCTGTTATTCTGTTGAAGAGAATAACAAGTGAACTAGACCCGCGAGGAATCTAGTAAAGCTTTTACCGTTAGAGGTGTGATATTAACTTAACGGGTTGGAGATAGTCTTGTCAGAAGTGTGGTGTTAACTCGACAAGGATGTGAGTCAGAGTGTGATATTAACTTAACTCAGAATGTCACTGTCATAGGTGTAATGTTTAACTTAACAGTGAGGTAATGCTAGAGTGTGATGTTGAACTTAGCATTGGTCATCTCGACTTAGACGAGGAAGTCGAGGAACGGTCATGGCCATAGGTGTACTGTTGAACTTAGCGATGACTCGGATGCTAGTGTAGTGTTAACTTGGCATCGTCCATTTCAGCTTCGATACTGAAGTCTGAAGAAGGTGACTATCAGAGGTGATATTAACTTGACAGGCACTCGATGTACTGCTTAGAGGTGTAATGTTAACTTAAACAGTAGTTTGTCAGAGGTGTAATGTTAACTTGACAAGAATTGGCTCGTGATAAAGCAATTTGAGGACCTGTCATTCTATTGATGAGAATTGACAAGTGGAATTTGAAATGCCAGAGGTATAGTGTTAACTTGGCAAATTTGAGAGTTTGTTACTCTATGCAGAGTTAACAAGCAAAGTTTATACCCGACAAAGAGTGTTCATTACCAGAGGTATAGTGTTAACGTAGTAATGATTGCATTTTGTGGTCCTCCATTCTATGGATGAGAATTGGTAAGGGACTTTGAGGAAAGAGTGGACTCGAGTCCACTTAAGATTTTTAGCAAACCCTCAGCTATCAACGGATTTGACATGCCTTTACCAACTACCGTTTGAGTTGGGCTAGCCATGCTATTCCCCTCAGCATGATGAGTTGTCGAAGACTTATGTTGGGCTTAAAGGCCAACATTTTCCTCTATCCTTAGCCGTCGAGGGCGTCGGATCAAATGGGAACGTGTCCCTTAGGATTTTTAGCAAATCCTCAGCTGTCAACGTGGGTTTGACATGCCTTTACCAACTTCCGTTTGAGTTGGGCTAGCCATGCTATTCCCCTCAGCATGGTGAGTTGTCGAGGACTTATGTGGGGCTTAAAGGCCATATTTCCCTCTATCCTTAGCCGTCGAGGGCGTCGGATGATTGATCAGAGGTGTACTTTTAACTTGATCGGAAGAAGAGTACTATTAAGGATAGTACTTCTTCAAGAATTTGCCATTGATCGGCATCATGAGTGTATCGCCATTTGAAGTTATGAGGCGATATGATCCATTTGAGTAGACTGACTCTACTACAAATGGTCCTTCCCATTTGGGCTGAAATTTTCCTTTTGTCTTGTGCGTCATGACCATGGGTCTTCGGACAGCTAAGACAAGGTCGCCTTTCTTGAAAGTTCGCGCTTTGACTTTCTTGTTGAAGGCTCTGGTGATACGAGCTTGGTAAAGCTCGATTTGTTGTTGGGCCTGCAAACGCTTGTCGTCTAAGGCTTCCAACTCCTGGAGTCGCTGCTGATGCTTCTCCTCAGTTGTCATTTCCGCTGTCAAGGCGACGCGTAGAGAGGGAATTTGTATTTCCAATGGAAGGACGGCTTCGCATCCGTATACCAAGGAAAATGGCGTGGCTTTAGTTGGGGTTCGCACCGTTGTGCGGTAGGCCCATAAGCATTCACCCAGCTTGTCGTCCCAGTCTCGTTGACTTTTCGAGACGAACTTTTTGAGAAGCTTGCCAATAGTCTTGTTGAAGGCTTCTGCAAGACCGTTAGCAGCAGGATAGTATGCCGTTGAGGACAACTCTGGATTCTGAACTTCGCGCAGAATCTCTGGAAAGCCTGGCTGATGAACTGGGGTCCATTTGTCATGGATGATACGCCGAGGCACACCGAAGCGGTAAATAACGTGATGTTTCACGAACTTGATCACGTTAGAAGATTTCACCTCTTTCAAGGGATAACTTCGGCCCACTTAGAGAAGTAATCGGTTATCGCTAGAATGAACCGATGTCCTTTCGATGATGGTGGGCTGATAGGGCCAACCACGTCCATCCCCCACATTTCAACGGCCAAGTAGAGGTCGTTGAGTGGAGGTACCCTGGTGCTTGATGGATGAAATCGCCGTGTATTTGGCAGGCGTAACATCTCTTAGCATAAGCGACAGCATCGGCAATCATCTTGGGCCAATAGTAACCCATCCTTTGGAGTCGATGTGCCAATTTCGGGCCAGGTTGATGAGCTCCACAAGTACCATCGTGGGCTTCTTTCAATACTCCTTGGCTTCTTTTGACGAGAGGCATCGGAGCAGGATCCCGTCATGCGATCGACGATACAATGTTCGCGAAATCGCATTATAGTAGAATTTGGGGGCTTTCTTCCGAATGGCGGCCGCCTCCTTGGTGTCTTCGGGCAGAATGCCGTATAACACAAAATCAATGTAGGGGAATCGTCAGTCTTTACCCTGAAGCGGTCGACACTTCAAGTGTTTCTTTACCGCGACGATCTCCCGCTGACCCTGGGTAGTCTCCGAGGGGAATTTTTGACAGTATAGGTCGTGGCTATAGACGATACTTTCTCCATTGCTCCAGCTGGAAGAGCTAAGGAAGCAGCGAGGGATGCGAGTGCATCCGCATGTGCATTTTGCCTGCGCGGTACATGGTCGATGTAGAAGTTTGAAAACCTTTCGGCCATGTGAATTGTCGCGTTGTAGTAGGGTACTAGATCTTCATGTCTGGCCTCGTACTCTCCGCGAACTTGGCTGACGATGAGTTTAGAGTCACCGTAAGCCTCGAGATTTTTAACGGCCAATCTCATCGTGAATTGCATCCCAATCAAAAGAGCGTTGTATTCCGCCACATTGTTGGAACAAGGCTCCGTTAGCGAGACAGCTCGGGGGATCACATATTTTGTGGGGAGACAAGTACTACTCCTACCCCCGCCACTACGTGTCCCTTTGGGCTTGTCCTTGATGCACCGTCGAAGAAAGTTGCCATACTTGACTTTCGAACAACGTCTGAGTCAGGCAGACTTCGGCGGCCTCGTCTGGGAGATCCTCATAGAGGTTGGCTGCCCTCGGATCTGGGTGTTCAGCTAAGAAAGTCCGCCACCCGCTTGCCCTTAATACCTTTTGTGGCAGAAAATGCATCTCATATTGTGATAGCAATATGGCCCATTTTGCCAGCCGGCCATTTAGTGAAGAAGGCTTTGTCATAAGTAACCTCAGAGGGTTGACTTTTGATATGACATTTATAGTCTGGCCTACCAGATAGTGTCGCATTTTTCTGAATGGCGAACACTAGTGCCAAACATTCCTTCTCGATCGGGTTGTACCGATGTTCGGCTCCGATCATTGTTCTACTCAGATAGTAGATTGCCTGTTCTCGTCCTTGTTCATCATTCTGAGCTAGTAGAGCTCCCAGGGAATGATCCATTGCTCGGACGTACACCAGGAAGGCTTTCCGGACACCGGAGCTGCAAGAACTGGTGGTTGGGTGAGGTAGTGTTTGATCTCCTCAAACGCTTTTGACAAGCGTCGTCCCAAATGAATGAAACACCCTTTTTCATCAGTTTGGCGAAGGGTTGGCATCTCCCGGAAAAGTTTGATGAACCTGCGGATGTACGCAATCGTCCTTGTATCCCCTGAGCTCCTTGAGGCTTCTGGGGGGTTGCATCTCCTGGATAGCGCGGACTTTCTCTGGATCCAAATAGATTCCTGTGGAAGTCACAACAAATCCTAGGAATTTGTCACTGGCTACCCCCAGGAAGGATTTGGTGGGGTTCATCTTCAATTGATGAGCTCGCATGATGTCGAAGACCACCTTCAGGTCTGCTATGTGATCACCTTTAGTGCGACTCTTCACCGCGATGTCATCGACATAGCATTCCACCGTTTTCCGCATTTGCTGATGGAAATGGCGTTCATGGCCCTTTGGTATGTTGCCCCTGCATTTTTCAGTCCGAAGGGCATGACGGTGTAGCAATATACCCCTAGAGGAGTCCTGAAGGAGGTATGCTTTTCGTCATCGGGATACATCTTGATTTGATTGTATCCTGAGAACCCGTCCATAAAGGACATTCGCTCGAATCCACAAGTATTGTCGATCATGACATCTGTGATTGGCAATGGAAATTCGTCTTTGGGGCAGGCCTCGTTTAGATCACAGAAGTCGATGCAGATCCGGATCTTCCCATTCTTCTTGGCGACGGGGACGATGTTGGCTACCCAGTCGGGATGTTGTTCTTCCCGATGAAGCCAGAATCGATGAGCTTTCTGACTTCTGATTGAATTGCCTCCATTATCTCTGGACGGAACCGTCGTTGATGTTGTTTAACAGGCTTCTTGTCCGGATTGATTTGAGGCGATGCATAGCCACTTGAGTCAAGTCCAGGCATGTCCTCATATTCCAGGCGAAGACATCTATATACTCTTGTACAAGAGATATTAGATCCTTCTTCTCTGGAGGCGACAGGCCGTCACTTATGAAGATGGGCTTGGGGTTGGTCTCATCTCCTAGTTTGATCTGAACAACCTTGTCATCTGTGGGTGGCTCACGCTGTTCAAAGCGGATATCGCAAAGAGCATTCAAATGTTTGATCCAAGGATCTGTATCAGGTTGGATCATTTCTTCAACTTCATCTTCCAGATGGCCTGTTGAAACCATGTTTACTGAAAGCCCTTGAAGATGTTGCCGACACTGACATCTGACTCCCATGATGACGTGTCTGAAGAGCAATCGTTGCTCGACGATTCTTGAGAATCAGGCTGATGGGACCGGAGTTGATACATAGCCCAACCCCCTGCGTGTCCGATGATAATAATCGGGGCCTTCCCTTTTTGCACAAAGGATCGAAGTAGCGTCCTCCTTCCTTTGCCGAAGTTCAACCCGGGCTTGTTGGTTATATCGTACCCCATTTGCTTCATCATTCTGAGTGCTTTCGATTCATAATGGTCGAGCTGAGGGGATTCCTCCTCGCTTTCCGATTCTTCGCGGGTATTGGTTCAGACGAGATTCGCCCAAAAAGTATTGGTCTTTGCCTTTTCGTCTTGTCAGAACCATGAATATAGATTCCTGCGCATCGCCATTATCCTGGTATGTCCCGAAAGATGATTTTACTGGTACATGCAATGATGTCAAAGCATCCATTGCCGACCAGATGTCATCGTCTACGTCGGTAGTAGTATCCGACGGTATTGAATCGGATGCACACGCAGAAAAAAATTCAAAGTCTAGATTCTCATTAATATACTAACCGCCTGCATCGTCGTGGTATTATCAACATCGAGCTTATTAGTGCTCTTTACAAGTGGTTTTAACTCCCACAGGCACTTTTCTTGCTCGGGCTCAGTGTCCCTCATTACCAGAGTCTGGCGCCTCAGTTGCGGGGTTCATCCACCGGATCCTGATATAAAGGGAATCCGTGAAATAATTCTCGACTCCCTTGAACGGATACCTTTCGGCAACCAACGTTTGCACCTTCCCACTCGCGTCAATGTATTTCATGACTTGGTGAAGAGTGGAGGGAACGATGGAGTTGCGGTGGATCCATGGTCGTCCTAGCAGCAGATTGTAGGAAGTGTCGGCGTCGATGACATAGCATGTCACCTCCGACTTGAGGCTCCCAATCTGGCACTTGAGCTTGATCTTCCCCATCGGACGGGTGCCGTTGGCATTGAACCGTAGATGGTTGTCTGTGTAGGGCTCAGACGGTGGGTAGGGATGCCGAGGTGTTGCATGACTCGGCGGGGCATAATGCTCAATGCGGACCCTGGATCTACCTGAATGCGGTTCACCTCAGATGATCCGATGTAACCTGTGAAGTACAGGGGTCGATCATGTTTCCCTTTCACCTGCATATCATCTGCCGTGAAGGTGATGCAGGGGGCATTCTGGGAAGTGTGGAGGCAATCCTCTACATCTTCCTCCTTCGGCACCTGGGTCACGAAGGCCTCAGCATTCGCCAGAGCTTCTTGCAGAGCCTCTCTGGTTGACTTTGATAGCCTCAGGAGTTCATACAAGGTGATGCGTGCCGGGATGTTGGCTAGTTGAGCCAAGACATCGAAGCGGTAAGGTGTCGAGGATCCTTCCGCTGCACCTTTTGAAAGAACCCGAGAAAATCGGTTTCTTCTGTTTCTCCCACGGTGGTTTTGTGGAGGGCTTGGCTGTTTCTACGGCTGGTTGCGGAGAAGCCGCTGCCGTCTCGCCGTACTGCTTCAAGTATGCCTGTCCTGAACGGGTCCCCGCCATCGGTTGGCTGGGCTCTGCGGCCAGGACTATTGTTTCCTCTTCTGAATCAGTCAGCGAGGGAACATCATCCTCTGCTTCTCGGGAGGAAGCACATACCACATGGCAGGACGAAGCTTTTGCCTTGCCTTTGGACTTCCTGTTGGTCAGTAGTCCATTGTTGTTCATCGACGAGGTCAGGGTGGACCCACATGGTTTCCCCCTGAGGTGTAGGGACGGCTACCAAGCCCTTCTCCTGCTGCTGGTGAGGGTCTGTGTTGACCACTCTTAATTCTCCCTTGGAATAGGAGTTACCCCCGCAGGCGTTGGAGGTGTCTCCGGAACTGGAGAACCGACGTTACATTGGCCGTGACCTTCTTCTGCTCTGGTCGGAGTTTTAACACTTCCGCGTCAATCAGAGCCTGAAGGATGTCTTTGAAGACGTAGCAGCTTTTGGTAGGATGTCCCAACATCCTGTGGTACATGCAGTAGTTGGGATTGTCGGTCTTGCCGACTTCCTCCGGGCGTCTAATTTCAGGGAGCTTCAGTCGATTGCTCTTGTTGAGTAGCTTGAAGAGCGAATCGACGTGTTCCTCCTTGAAGGAATACTGCTTGTTGGGGCGTGGCTGGCTTGAAGAGCCACTTGCCCTGCCTGTTTGAGGTTTGGTGGGAGATTTGGTCTCCGTCGCCAAATTATCCTTCCGCTTCGTCTGGAGGGAGGTGTCTGGTGCCGGTGCACGCCTTGTCGACCTTTCCGGCCGCAGCTTGCCTTCCTCTGCCTTGACACGGGCAACAATCTCCTCAGCCTGTTCACCCTGTTGGACTAACTGCTTCCAGGTGCGGCTTTCAGCAACTCCTATTTGAGCAAGGAGTGAGGTTTGGAGGTTGTGGCGGCATGTTTCCACCAGGGTGGCCTGGGTCATACCGCTTGGGCACCGGAGTGCCGTGTTCCGAAATCTTTCCACGAAAGATTTGACGGACTCCCCTCTCCGCTGTTTGGTAGCTAAAAGGGTGGGCATTGTGACTTCGGAGTCATCTTCGAAGAAGCGTGTCAAGAACAGCTTCTCTAGATCCCCCCAGTTCTTGATAGAACCCTCCGGGAGCTTCATAAACCACTCAAAAGCCAACCCTTTCAGGGTGCCGATGAACAGTCGCGCCAGGATGGCGTCATTATCTACTACATTCCCGGTCTGGGATTTGAAGTAGTAGATGTGCTGGTTGGGTGACCCCTTCCCGTCGAATGCTTGGAGGGTTGGAGCCTTGAACTTAGGAGGGTATGGAACTAAGTCCCACTCAGCCGGATAGGGCCGGACCACTCCAGCTTCTTGGAGGTCCTTGCGATTGGCAAGGGCCTCGAGGCGTCGTTCCAATTGACTCATCCTCTTAGCATGAGTCTTCTCCTGGTCTTGGTCGCTTCTTGCCTGCGACGAGGGCTTGGACACATCCGAGGTAGATCGTCGTGTCTCGTCGGAAGGTTCGGAGGGTGAGCTTCCTCTCTTTCTCCCTTTCCCCTTCGGCCGTCTAGGAGGAGATCTCGCTCTTTCTTCAAGCAATTTCTCAAGCATATGCTTGAGGGAGTCAATAGATCTCTGTTGAGAGGCGATTATATCCATCTGGTGCTTCTGCGTCTGTTCTAAACGCCTGGCCGTCTCCTCAGGAGTGTCTGCCATGTAGGCGGAAGCCTCCTTCTCGACGGAAGAGTTTGAAGCCTGCGACTCCACTATAGCGGAGTGAGAATCACCCATTCTAATGCCGCGGGCTAAGGCATTATAGTCAATTGGGGGAATGGCCCCTGTCCGGGTGCGAGTGTGTTGATACACCCCCTCCGGCTCAGAGTCAGATTCCTCTGAGTTGACCATTGGTTGTTTTCCCTTGCTTCTGCTAGTCATGTTTGCAGTAAGCTCCGGGTATTCAACATCTGAGAAGGTTCTCCTCCTGTGGGAGCGTCTTCTTTTGGCTGACGGGGGAATCAGGGTCAGCTGTCTGATTAAGGACTGCTGGTGCACGCCTGATCCATAATGGCATCCAGAGAGCATATGGATGAGTTGTTGACAGCAGCATGACGAAGTGGCTTGATTGGCACTTCTTTCCTTGTCAAATAATCCCTCAAATCCGTGGGGGGATTAAAGAGACTGGTCTCGCAACGTCGAAGACGGGAGACAGTCATGTGCTGTTCAGCCTGGACGCAGACTTCAGGGACGCGGCTCTCATGACGCGGCTGTATGACGCGCGCGCGAGTCTCGCGTTGCTGCCTGATGCGTTTAGGCAGAGTTGCTTGGGAGAGAGTGGGCTGCTGGGCCCCACGCCTATGAGTGCGTACTTCCTGCGTTTGAAAAGACGCGGAGGTTTCACCCTGGCGTTTGATGAGTTGGTCCTCGGAGGACTCAACTTGAGGGGTCTCGCGTTTGGGTCGCCAAACGCGGATCTCACGCACTGGACGAGGTGCGGGCAAGGCATCAGATTGTACGCCGCGTCCACCCCCAGTCAGACAACCAACGGTTCCGACTTGGAGTTGACGCGCGCGTCTCCTCTGTCGACGCTCAGCATTCCGGTTGCGTCGAGGAGGTGGAGAGAAACCAACAACATCCTGGTTTATAGAACCAAGAGTGTTCACCACGCGGGTCTCCTGAGAGACGTTGACGCGGGTATTCTGCGCGACGCAGTTGATAGCAGCAGCAGTGGTGCCTGGGACCACGCGGGCCTTCTGGGAGGCGTTGGCGCGTGTGTTCTGTGCGACGCGGTTGATCGCAACAGCAGTGCCTGAGGTCACGCGGGCCTTCTGGGAGGCGTTGGCGCGTGAACTTGTCTTGGCACAGTGGGCATCGGCACCCGGCAGAGCCTCAGATTGGGCTTCGGGTAGCTTTTCAGTTGAGACCCTGCGGCAGACGCGGGTCTTTGGGCTCTTGGAGCCAGAAGAGAGGAACTCTTCATACTTCGCCTGGTCGAACTCGACAACGAGTGTTTCGACCATCTTCCCCTTACGGAGAACATCATCCTGCACCACGATCTGTTCGTCAGTGACGAAAGTCTTCCCCAGCGGAGTCGCCATCTCTTGTTTGACACGGAGAGGGGTTGGCTGGTGTAACGTTTCCTGGAATCAGATGAAAAATTACAGCCGGCTTAATCTTCCGGTTACAAGGGAGGGGGAATATTGAATCTTAAATTCCCCCTTTGTTTAGTGCTGGGTTCTTCGGGTGGCGGTGGAGAGTGAATCTTGTTCTCCGTTGACCAGATGACTGTTTGGACCGTCGGGGATCTTCTCTTCGGTCGGTAGAGGGAGTAACTCAGCTCCGTCTACCAAAACTCTAGAAGAGGAGGTAGGCGAAGAGCGGCTAGTACTCAGTAAGCTCGTTGAAGGGTTCTCTCTCTCTCTGTCGATGATCTCTCCTTTTCTTGGAATCTCTCTTTTGCCCGATAATCGTCGTCCTCTCCTCGTTTCTTGTGCCCGTCCCCAATAGTGACGGGACTATTTATAGGGTTTTTAGGGGGTGATCGTGCCTCCTAAAAGTGCTCCACGATGAGGGCCAACTTCCCCGCTACATGGGCGGTGGATGGCGCCATAATCGGGGTGGTTACAACCGAGACGTGGGTGTCAAGCCGACGCGTCTTGATGCTGAGACGTGGGCTTCGGGCCGACGCGCCTTGATGCTGAGACGCGGGCTTCGGGCCGACGCGCCTTGATGCTGAGACGCGGGCGTCGGGCCGACGCGCCTTGATGCCGAGACGCGGGCTTCGGGCCGACGCGCCTTGATGCTGAGACGCGGGCTTCGGGCCGACGCGCCTTGATGCTGAGACGCGGGCTATCTCTCGCGTCTTGATTGTCACATTTAGCCTTGCGCCTGGATCTTGGATCTCTGTGTTTTGGTGGCTTGTCTTGGTGATTTTTAGACAGCCTACAACAGTACTGTTGGATCTCTGTTGACTGGTAATCCACAAGTTTCTTGGATGTGTTGAGTTACAGACCTTAGCCATACACATTCTCGACTTGCTTCATGAAGTGCTATGACTTCAGCATGATTAGAAGAAGTGGCAATAAGTGTCTGCTTTTGTGAACGCCAAGAGATCGCTGCACCTCCACATGTGAACACATATCCTGTTTGAGACTTGGCTTTATGTGGATCTGACAAATAACCTGCATCTGCATAACCAGTTATTTCTTGTTTTGATCCTCTGGAATAAATCAAACCAAAGTTAGTTGTTCCTCGAAGATAACGAAATACATGTTTAATACCATTCCAATGTCTCCGTGTAGGAGATGAGCTAAATCTTGCTAATAAGTTAGTAGCAAATGCTATATCTGGTCGGGTACAATTAGCCAGATACATAAGAGCTCCAATTGCACTTAGTTATGGTACTTCAGGACCAAGAACCTCTTCATTATCTTCGCGAGGGCGAAATAGATCTTTTTTCACATTCAATGATCTAACAACCATTGGAGTGCTCAAAGGGTTTGCTTTATCCATGTTAAAGCGTTTTAAGACCTTTTCAGTATAATTTGATTGATGCAAAAGTATTCCACTTTGAAAGTGCTCAATCTGTAAACCAATACAATATTTGGTTTTTCCAAGGTCTTTCATTTCAAATTCATTCTTTAAATATATCATTGCTTCTAGGATCTCTTTGTGAGTCCCAATAATATTTAAATCATCAACATATACAGCAATGATAATGAATCCGGATGTTGTTTTCTTTATAAAAACACATGGGCATATAGGATTATTTACATATCCTTCTTTTAATAAATACTCGCTTAAGCGATTATACCACATGCGCCCTGATTGTTTTAACCCATATAACGATCTTTGCAATTTGATCGAATATAATTCTTTGGGTTTTGAATTTAATGCTTCAGGCATTTTAAATCCTTCAGGGATTTTCATATAAATATCACTATCAAGCGATCCATATAAATAAGCTGTAACAACATCCATAAGACGCATTTCTAAATTTTTAGAAACTGCTAGGCTGATTAAATATCTAAACGTAATTGCATCCATTACTGGAGAATACGTTTCTTCATAATCAATTCCAGGTCTTTGCGAAAAACCTTGAGCAACAAGTCGAGCTTTATACCTCACAATCTCGTTTTTCTCGTTGCGTTTTCGTACAAAGACCCATTTGTATCCTACTGGCCTCACGGCTTCTGGCGTGAGGATAATAGGCCCAAATACTTTGCGCTTATTAAGCGAACTCAATTCAGCTTGTATAGCGTCTTTCCACTTTGTCCAATCAGGTCTATTTTGACATTCAGTGACGGATCTTGGTTCAGGATCCTCACTTCCGTTAACAATATCACATGCTACGGAATAGGAAAATATTTCATCTATATTTTTCATCTTATTTCGATTCCATCCTCCTGTATTGACATAATCAATAGAGATTTCATGATTTTCTATATCTTCAGGATTTTTCATCTCTTGATTTGTCTTATTTTGTGTTTCTTCTGGAACACATTCTTGCTTATTTTGTATTTCTTCTGGAACACATTCTTGCACATTGGGGTCATCGTGCTTATCTGCTCCTTTTCTTTTTCGAGGATTTTTATCTTTGGAACCGATTGGTCTACCACGCTTCAGGCGTGTCTTAGACTCATGAGTGACTTCATTCTCGGGTTGTCCTTTTGGGATTTCAATCCGAGCAGGAGCATTTACAGCTGGTATATATGATTTAGTCACTCTTTTTGTATCAGTGAACGCATCTGGCAATTGATTTGCTATTTCTTGTAAATGCATAATCTTTTGCACTTCTGTCTCACATTGTCTTGTGTGAGGATCAAGATGCAATAAGGATGGTTCACTCCATGTAATCTCCTTCTCCAGCTGTTTCTTTTCTCCCCCTAATGCTGGAAAAATTGCCTCATTGAAGTGGCAATCGGCAAACCGAGCCGTAAAAACATCGCCGGTTTTAGGCTCCAGATATCTTATAATAGAAGGAGATTCATAGCCGACATATATTCCCAGTCTCCTTTGAGGGCCCATCTTTGTACGTTGTGGTGGAGAAATTGGTACATATACCGCACAACCAAAAATTCTAAGATGGAAAATATTTGGTTCTTGACCAAATGCTAATTGTAGAGGGGAGTACTCATGATATGCACTTGGTCTGATGCGAATTAATGCTGCAGCATGTAAAACTGCATGACCCCATACAGAAATAGGAAGCTTTGTTCTCATTATTAATGGTCTAGCAATAAGTTGGAGGCGTTTAATCAGCGACTCAGCCAAACCATTTTGTGTATGTACATGGGCAACAGGATGTTCAACAACTATTCCAATCGACATACAATAATCATTAAAAGCCTGAGACGTGAACTCACCAGCATTGTCAAGTCTAACTCTCTTGATTGTATAATCAGGAAATTGTGCCCTTAATCTAATTTCTGAGCAAGAAATCTCGCAAATGCCACATTGCGAGTTGACAATAAACAAACGTGTGACCATCTACTAGAGGCATCTATCAATACCATAAAATATCTAAATGGTCCACACAATGGGTGTATAGGTCCACAGATATCACCTTGGATACGTTCAAGAAATGTAGGTGATTCTGTCTTTATTTTAGCTGGTGATGGCCTTGTGATTAATTTTCCTAGAGAACAAGCCTCACATGGAATTTTACTAACTTGAAGGATCTTCTGGCCCTTTAATGTATGCCCATGTGAATTCTCAATAATTCTTCGCATCATCATTGAACCAGGATGACCTAAACGATCATGCCACAGAGTTACTGTCTCTGTATCTTCTTTAACTACCATATGTGATTCTATCACATTTATATATGTATAATGCAATCCTGAGGAAAGCTTTGGTAGTTTTTCTAGTATGCACTTCTTTCCTGATACATAAGTAGTAAGATACATATACTTCATATTTTCTTCAGTTGCAGACTGAGTATCATATCCATGAAGATATATATCATTAAAACTCAACAAATTTCTTTTGGATTTTGGTGAGAACAAAGCATCTTTTATGAAAAACTTTGTTCCATTTGGCAATATAAAGCTGGCTTTACCAGTCCCTTCAATCAAGTCTACAGGACCTGATATTGTATTGATGATTGTCTTTGTTGGTTTTAATTCGGAGAAGTACTTTTATGTTTAAGAATAGTATGTGTTGTACCGCTATCCGGTATGCAAATCTCTCCACTTTTGGTCTTGACTTCATCATTATAATCCATATCAAGCTTCATGCAAAATAAACAATTTGGTAAGAATAAAATTTGAAACATATTATTATAAAGGAATATTTCATTCAAAGATAAATTTGAAAATTACAAATAACAAAATATGATAATACATAACCATATTTCTAATTATCACCAGTATCATGATGGATTGGAAGATCAACAAAATCATCAGTAAAATCTGAAGCATCAAGATGAGTTGAATCATCCATAGGATCATCATGTTCAGTGAAATTCACTTCTTTCTCTTTTCCTTTTAAGATGCTTTGTAAAGCTTGCAAAGGTGCTCCGGTGTTCGGCATACTCTAGACCAGTGTCCTTTGGAGCCACATTTGTAACATGAATCTTCAGGATTCCGAAGAGAACTTTCACGAACATCTTTTCCTTTTTCATGTCTTTCTACATGATGCTTCTTGTGGATCGCGTTATTCTGTGAAGGGTTATAAAAACCACTTCGACCGCGTCCACGGCCACGTCCACGGCCACGACCACGACCACGTCCACGGCCGCGTCCATAATTATATCCTCGTCCATAATTTTTAGAAAATGCAGCATTTGCTTCTGGAAATGCTGCTGAACCAGTGGGACGAGACTGATGATTTTTGATCAAAAGTTCATTATTTTTCTCTGCCACAAGAAGAGATGAAATTAGTTCAGAATATTTTTAAAACCACGCAACCTATATTGTTGTTGCAGTGTTATATTAGATGCATGAAATGTGGAGTAAGTCTTCTCCAACATTTCTTCATCTGTGATATCTACCCCACAGAATTTCAACTGGGATACTATTCTGAACATTGCAGAGTTGTAGTCGCTAACTTTCTTAAAATCTTGGAAGCGCAAAGCATTCCATTCATCACGGGTGGCAGGGAGTATAACTTCCTTTTGATGATCAAATCTTTCTTTGAGATTTTTCCATAAGACACCTGGGTCTCTTACAGTGAGATATTCACATTTTAAACTTTCATAATATGTCTGCGGATAAAGATTGTCGCCTTTGCCTTATCTTGCATTGTCGTAGAATTTATTTCTTTAATGGTTTCAGTGAGACCCATTGACTCAAGATGCATCTCAATATCAATAACCCAAGACATATAATTCCTCCCCGTGATATCAAGTGGAACGAACTCAAGCTTTGCAAAGTTTGACATGGTGATAACTATAACAAAATATAAAAATAATTAGAATCACAACATTTTTTTTATTTCTCAAAGAAAACGTGCATGTCAATCATAATAGCTACAAGCAGAAGAGGGAAGGTGAACATTAAAATAAAAAGATACGGGTACAATTCACTTGGATTCATATCTCCAAGAAAACGAAAGAAGTATTGATGATGATGACGGCAATAAGAAACATCAAAGCTGGACTAAGCATCTTTGCGAAAAACTCGAACACAAAGCTTCTGGAGATGATGAAAATTTTGAGAAATGAAAAGAGATTGAGGAGTGAGTTATGTGGTTTAGAATTCACCAATTTATAGGATGAAAAATAGCCGTTTATAGCCGTTGGGGTTTTAGCCGTTTGGGGATATAGCCGTTGGGGGTTTATGGCTGTTGGGGATATAGCTGTTGGGGGTTTATGGCCGTTGGAGGAGATAGAGAAATGATTTAGATTTTATATAATTAAATATTGTGATTAAGGAAATGGTAAAATAAATGCATTGTACTACATATATTTATGAGTTATAATATATGCACGCCACTCTACTTGGTGGGTGTTTTGCAGGCATAATTAATAAAGCAATAATTATTGAAATAAATATTGGCACACACACGCTACTCGGTAAACCTTTCAGTGGGTGTTTATACATATATAAATAACAGAATAATAAAGTATACATATTAGTAGCTGGGGTTTAATCCACGCAAGCATCAAATTAGAGGTTCGTAAAGATATCATAATCACATCACTTTACTATAAATAGGTGGCAGAGCCTCCTTTCATTATAGTAGTGGTGTTATATGAATATAATTAGTATAATAATTCAGTTTTCCGTAATCACATCACATTTCTATAAATAGGTGGCAGAGCCTCCTTTCATTATAGTAGTAGTGTTATACGAATATTATAATTATAGTAACTTGTCAATTTTACCTTGAGATTGTAGAGGTAGAGGCTAGGGCTTGTGATAGGACTTTTCCTTGAGCAATGGAAGCAGAGGCTCGTGACAAGTTTTACCTTAAGCTAATGGAGGCAGAGACTTGATGTGGTAGCCTTTTTCCCTGAGCTGATGAGGTAGAGGCTGGGGATAGACTAGAGTGATCGTGCTGATAACGTGTTGTAAAACTCCGAGAATATAACACCAAAGCAGAGAATTTTAGAGGCAGAGTAGAAGTAGGAATTCTTATTGATTTCTGAATTTGTGTGTACATTGAAATAAATCAGGAAGGGCTTATTTATAGGAAAACCTTGGGGGCACTATGCAGTCGCTTGCGTCATCGCTTGCATCAGCACATAGTAAACTCATTTATGGTGCACAATGGATTTGACGGGGGTAGGTAGCCATTGTCTTTTCTTAACATATGCTACCTTTTTTTTTATGAGTGGAGTCTACAAGAAATTCATATTAATTTGTATACTCTAATATATGAGAAACGTTAAAGATTCGATCTCTCTCTCTCAAAAAGAAAAAGAAAAAGAAAAAGAAGAGGGGAAAAAGGAAAAGAAATCGTGCTCAAACAACTCATGACATGCATTGTGCATGATTTTTTTTAAAGAGGGAAGCCTTATGTGTGTAAGGATTTAATTCGGATTTAACTTCCCGACTTCTTATCCGTCAAAACAATAGATCACACTTTTTACTCCCAGCTAGCTCATGCTCGCCTAAAATTAACATATTGGTGTAATCTAAGTTACGACTTATTCACTTTTAAGAAAACACATGGTGAAAATATTTTGATAGCAAAAACTCATTTTACACTAAGGGCGTGTTTGGTTGCAAGGAAGTGGGCGGAAGTAGGAAATGAGGAAGTATAATTGATCACTTCACTATCTATCCAAACACTGGAAAAAGAAAATAAGAAAATCATTTTTTCTTTTCTCTTTTCTCTTTTACATAACAATTTTCTTACTTCCAAAGTGTTACAGTTAATTTTGTGGTCATGTAAATCTCATTTGTAATAGTTGAAGCACAAAACAGTTAATTTTCTGATCATGTAATTCTCACTTGCATTATATTACAGTCTATTTTTTATTTTTCTTACTTATTTTTATTTTAATATTATTTTGCGGTCAACTTTGTGGTCAACTTTTCCACTTTCACTTTCACATTACCCTCTAAATACCAGAAAAGACAAACATTTTCCAAACTACACTTCCCAATAACATCCAAACTAGGGGTGAGCAGAGTTCGGTTATAACCGAAATAACCGATCAAAACCGAAACCCGAACCCGAACCGAACCGAACCGCTCTAGTTCGGTTCGATTTCGGTTTTGTGTTTCAAAAACCGAACTCGACCGAACCGAACCGAATCTCTTACCCTATATATCACCCCACCCAAATTCAATTTAGTGAATCATATAGTTCATAACAAAAATTGGTGAAACTTATCTCATTACTTCTAGCAATACCATCTTTTTTATGTTGAATATGTGAAAGTTATGTTAAGTACACCATCACAATTAAGAATATATTTATATTAATATAGTTCTTTTTTTTCATTCTTGCCATTAAAAGTTAGTAATAATTATGTGAGTTTTGATATAAGAGCCCAAATATAGCGTAAAAGTTTTAGAATATGAAATTTTAATTCACATTAAGGTTAGGGTCTTTTTCTTATTTTTAATTTGGGTATTGAATATTTAAAATTAGAATATTAAAGGATGATAATATAATGATGATTAAAAAATGTAAGAAATGATGGGAATATTGGCCTAACCGAAAAAACCGAAAACCGAACCGAACTTAGTCGGTTCGGTTCGGTTCGGTTACTAAGTCTAATCGGTTCGGTTCGGTTTTACAAAAATTAGCAAAAACCGAACCGAACCGACCGATGCTCACCCCTAATCCAAACATTGGAAAACTTACTAACTAATTCTCAAGTTCGAAAGGGAACTATTACTACTTCCTCACTTTCACCCTTATCCAAACAGGCCCTTAAAGAAACTTTTAGTACAATATCCCATCTATTATCATTGCCTTTCTTTCTTCTTGCAAAGAAAATGCAAGATAAAAATATTAGACTTTAGTAATACATAAAAAATGTTAGACAAAAGTAGTAAAAAAAAAAGGAAAAAAAAGAGAGAGGAAGAGGATCTTATACGTATAAATTCCCAATACCTTTACCTTAGTCATTAAGAAAGGACTAAACAAATTGGAGGAGAATCCTTTCACACTTAAATAAGACTAACATATTTTTTATTAAATTTAATTAAACGAAAAATACTGGTTCTCTGTCAGATGGGCCCCGCTGTTATTCCGACAGCACAACATCAACCCGCTGTGGTCGACTCGCACACCCAAACACACCCTTCCTTTCCGCGGGCCCCACCTGTGCGGCGCGTTTTTCGCTCAAGTAATTCCAAGTAAGCTTAAGGGCAAACCGGTCACTTCTGTCTAAAACTACAAAAAGGACCCACTTACTATTCACCCAAAGGAGCCAGTGTGGGTCCCGGTCCGTTTAGATCGCAGGAAATTTGAAAACGGGAAGGGTGGAGGTGGGGCCCGCGTCACCTCCCCATGTGACCCCCGCCCGTCTTTTTGCGTGCGCGACGGCATCGGCCCCCCACCAGCCCACTAACGTTCGAGCCGTTACGCGGTCGACGGACTCCGTTTGCCACGTCATCCTCCCGTTGCCCTGCCTCACGTTGAAAATAATGCACCACACCACACACACTGAGCCGTCTCGCTCTACTCTGCCGTCGCTCTCTCTCCCTTTTCCTCTCGCCAAAATTTTGAAATTATATACTGCAGAGAGAGAGAGAGAGAGAGAGAGATCCCTTCACCACTCCATCAAAATAAAAATTGCAAAATTTTTCCCACGATTTTCTCTTTAGATCATCAGTGTAAGCATGCAGATTTTTTTTTCTTTTTTCCGCCCTCACTCTCCTAATTTTCTCAGTTTTTTTGGGTTGATTCTGCTGATAATTAAGGAAATATGCTGCTAACTTGATTCGGGATTTTTTTTTTTTTTTTTTTGAACTCGAAATTTTGGCGAATCAACCACATTGGAAATAATTGATTTCAACTTTACTGCGATTTGCTTCCAAGATTCGATATTTCTTCTTTCTTTCTTTCCTTTCTCGGTCCCATCAAATTCTGTATGTAAATGAAGCTCTCTCTTCTTTGATTTCACCTCTAGGTTTTACGATAGAGAAGTGAGAGATGTTCACCGAAGGCCTCGACCCCCACGCCCTACAGTGGGTGCGGCAGGTATAGCGCTCAACAATGCGAGCCCTTTTCGCTCCTTCATTTCTTAAATTCATCGATTTTTCGGCTAAAATCCTGTTTTTTTTTTCTTTTTTTATTGGGATTTTTAGCAACGAATGGATCATCTTCGGGACTTAGGAACGGCGGCCGTGGGCTTGGGATCCCGCCGCCGGAAAAATTTGGGGGCAGGGGCAGTTTCCGAGGGGCGTGATTCCGCCGTCGCGGACAATGCCGGTTGAGGAGTACAGCGATATGGGGTCTAATATGGACGAATCGTCGGACACGGAGGAAGAGATCTTTAAGGGGAGGTACTCGATCGATTCTTCACCTCAAGATGAAGACATCTTGAGGCGAATATTCCGAACCCCAACTCAAAGTACGCAAATCAGCATTACTCGAGTGATGGATACTCAGGGTACTCGGAGTTCAGCTCGTCGAGGGAGACGGGAAGGCGGCAGCAGCAGAGGAATCCGGGGATTAGTAGTGGGTACACTGAAGAGGAAGAGGAGGAAGAGGAGATAGATTCTGGTGGGAGTTCTGAGTTTGTTGGGAAGGTGGGAAGAGCTAATGGTAGCGGTCGTGGGGCTGCTGTGAATTCACAGGGGAATTGTTATCGGTCTGAGCGGCAGGTTCCTTTTCGGGAGGATGTGAAAGTTGCTGCCAAGGAGGTTTGTTATGCATTCAATATTGTTTCTTTAATTTGGGACATATTGGTTGTAGATTGTATGCATCACTTTGACTATTAGGAAATTGTTTGTTGCTCTGGTGGGAATCAATATTTCATTGACTTTTCGGCTTACTAATTTCAGCTACTTTCAGCTTATCATGTTGCATATGCTGTCTATAAAGGAACAATACAACAGTATGACACCATAGTATGAAACTTATTGAGAGCATTTTGTGGATTCTTCAACATCTACAAACAAACTTTGCCCCTGAGTAAAATTAGGATGGCCTGGCAAATATGTCGTAGGCTGGCTTTAAAGCTAGGTTTCATAAGACATTCTAAGGGCAAGAAAACTTATACAGGCTTAATCATCATTCACAGGAAATATGAAGGGTGGATAACAAGTTCAGATTGTCTAAGTTGGACTAGTTAAAATTTTCCTTCGTGAGGTATTGGCTACAGGCTCTCTGTGGATTGTTTGGTATACTAGAGGTACTTTAGTGTGTGGTGGTAGAGATATCACTATTGCAACCAAGACAAGAACTTGAGGCCCACTGCTATATTTGAGTATTTTATAGTATCGGTCAGAAATATGATGTCTGGAAGAGCTGTGGGGAATTTAAGGGGGTGGAAATTTATTATTTGTTATGATGCCTCCCTTATTAGGTGACAGTAATTTTTTGAATTATTAGGTGACAGTAATTTTTTTTTTCTCTGGGGAAAAATTGGAGAAAGCTGCAAAGCATTTTCTAGAGTTCCTTTTAGGTTCAGCCCTATAAGTCCCATGAGGACAATATCTGCACAACTTGCTTGGTTTTTGATTACTTGCTCAAGTTGCAACTTGCAAGCATGACACCCTATAAATTGTGCACTATAAATCTAGACATATTTTGTATGTCAACGTACGTTGAGTAGGAAAATGCTGAGAAAGCTAGGAAGAACTAGGAAAAGCTAGGAAGCATATTTTTTTTAGAGTTCCTCTTAGGTTTCAGTCTGACTAAGTTGCTAGCCCATATGTGTGAACGGGCTTAGTTTCAGGTCACTTGCTCAAGTTGCTACAATGGTCTGTAAGTTGTGCAATACAAATGTAAACATATTTTTTATTTATGTCAAAAAGCAGATTGAGCAATGATATGCTGAGATGACAGCCAGGAGCATGCTAGGATGAATTATTAACTCAGGTTAGATGTCTGGATTTTGCTGAGATTCCCTATATCATTATTCAGAGCTTTGCAACACTAAAATCAGTATGAGATCTATATATGAAGAACTAGACCTTTGTCTAATCTATTTGTTCTACTATCAATTTCTCAGACAACAAGCTTTACTTGATTGTATTAAAGATGAAAGGTTTTGAGTAACTATACTGTTGCCTTCTTGACAGTTTCAGAGATGGTCTTTCTGTTAGGCACCCACCCGAGGGAAGGGCCAGTGACAAAATTGGGTCTTGGTGTATTGATTAGAGGTAGGTCTAGTTTGATGTAGCAAGTTCCTTGACAGAGTAAGGAGATTGTGGTGCTAAAGGGCAGAGGGAATGGTAACATGAATATGTCAAGGATTTTGAAGTGGTTGGGTTTGACTAGCTTGGAGACCTTTCACTGAGGGTTGAACATATTGTAAGGCAGATGACAGTAGAATTTGTGCTGTTGGGATGTGTTGAGAAGCTTGGAGTTCGTGCTATAGTGTCATTTGGGTCAGGAGGCTAAGTGCCATATGGAGCCAGGTTTCATGTTGTCGCGCATCTTCAAATGGATATCTAGCTCCACAGGTTTGTTAAATAAGGATCTCATCCTTTTTAATGAACAAAGTAGATAACTTACAGCTCTCCCCTAGGCTGTAGAGAGAATTCCTCTCAGCTGTTGAGTTCCTGACATGAATAAGCAAGCACTTCCGTTGCAAGCAAAACGCTCTTTGAACAGTGCAAGTTCTACTCAAATAATAGACTTGGTTGCATTCTCCATGAATGCAAAACTGGTGAGTTATTCACCAAAAAGAAAAGCACATTTGAATACAACTTAGGTTACAGACCTGATATTGCTTCCATGACTTCCTATCTGTTGTAATTTTGAGCAAGACAACAACGATGTGATTCTAGGGAATGTTAATGTTGTAACAAATCGGCGCTTTAACACTATTCATTACTCTCGGGATCGACATTTGCAGAACTTAGCAATATGACAATACTTGTAAAAAGAAAATTGTTGTAAAAAACTAGCAATACCTAGACAAAATAGGAATAAGAAATAAAACGTGGTTCGGCCCAAACTTGGCCTGTGTTCATGGGGAGAGAACTTGAGAGAGCTTTATTAATAACTTGATACAAAGATATCTAATCTTCCTCATGACGCAACAAGAGTATTCAACTTCCCCTTGAACCTACACCTAGATTACAAGAGTAAACCATCTCTCTTTGCACCTTCACCTTGCTCCTCTTTATTTTGGCTCCCTCTGATCTCCTTTGCTTGAGATTTTATTCTTGTTCGAGACAATTACAATGCTGGATTACAACCTTTATTTATAAGATTTTACAAAACAACTCCTATTTGGACTATGAGATGATCTTGGCTATTGGATGCTTGAAGAATCTTGATCAATCCTATTATGAGTTGATCTCCTTAATTTAGAAGAATTCTAGACTTTTTAATTTTTAGAAACAAACCTTCATTGAATAGAAACTGAATCCTATTCGTACTCACTGGAAAAGGAAACCTGAGCTTGAAAAGAAAACTGATTCTGCTTCAGAAAACATCTCGATTAGTTGACTTATCACGATGTTTAGTCGACTAATCCCTGTCATTAGTCGACTTATAAACTATATAATCGACTATTGTATAATGCTTCCTCTGTTTATGCCTCTGTATCTGCCCAGTTGACTATATAGTCCACTGGTCTTGTGCGTTAGTCGACTTATACACCTTATAAGTCGACTAATCAGTACCATATGAGTTTGCTTCTTCTTGCTTCAAGTCACATCTTCTCCAACTCGATTGTATCTTCTTGGACTATCATTTTCCTCTTGAAAACAAGGCAAAATCCTAACAGTCTCCATCTTAACTTGCTTTTCAAGTCTTTAGTAAAACATCTTGAGATTTTGGATTACTACCTTGATTTTTTCCTTAGTTGTAGCCGTACCATGAAGCCTTTAACTCTTGCCCTCTCCCCGAGGTCTTTAGCTGTTTCACCGCCCTGACTTGGGCCGTCTTGGGCCTTTCCCGAATGCACCCTTTCCCAAATGCACCCTTTCTTCTACCCGCAACACTTTGACCTGGTTCACGTCCCGTTGCAGTCTTTCTTGAAGCTCCATCCGCGATGAGCTCCCTTCCAAGTTTATCTTTGAAATTCCACCTCGAAATGAGTTTTCTTCCTTCAGCTTGTATAATCCTCCACACTTCTCTCCTTTCAGGATTATTCTGTCTCCTTAGCTAACTGTGATGACGCCTTATTGCACTTGGATCCGGCATCCTTCTTCGTCGAGCACCCCTATAGATATTAGATTGTATCGTGTCTCCGAGACATACCAGACCGTCCCCAGAGCACATACCATCCCGTTTCTTTTTGTAACCTTGACTGTCTCAGTGCCGATGACTTTGCAAGTCGAGCCATCTACCATTTTGACAATCCCTTTCTCCTTTGCAATCAAGGAGTTGAACAACTCTTTTTGAAAACATACATGAACTATACTATCCAAATCAAATATCCAACATTTATCTTGAGAAATATTGTCTTTACATAAGAAGTTATTAATTCTTCGGTGTCCTCTACACTGCATACTACGTCTGCCTCCACGACTTACTTCTTCTTCTTCAACCACACTTGTCGATGCTTACAATCATTCTTTCAATGACCTTCCTTGTGACAAAAGAGACACGCCTCTGATGAGCCTGGACCTTTCTTTTCTTCCTTTCCTTCCTATGACCATCAAACCCAATCCTTCCTGCTCCTGTTGATTTGGCATTTTCCTAATCTCATTAAATAAGAGAGTTGACGTGACCTCCTCCAAGATGAGAGTTTCTTTATCATAGAGCATGGTGGTGACGATGTGATCGTATGACTGTGAAAGCGAATTGAGAAGTATCAACGTCTTGTCCTCCTCGTCGATCTTGACATCAACAGCTAGAAGCTCGCTGATGACTTTGTTGAAGAAGTTCAAATGCTCCAACACCGCTATCCCTTCGTTCATGCGTAGCCCATATAGTTTCTTGAAATACAGCTTGTTGGAGAGGCTTTTCGTCATATAAAACGTTTTAACCTTGACCATAATCCTGTAGCCCTTTTTTCATCCATCACGTTGTACATCAACTCGTTCGCAAGACAGTTGGATCGTGCTTACCGCCTTTAGATCTATCTCCTCCCAATTCTCATCTGATGTATCTGCAGGTTTTGCTGATTTTTCCTATAAGGTCTTGTGAAGACCCTGGTGCACTAGCAACACCTTCACCCTCTTTTGCCATAAATTGAAGTTTCCTTTGCCATTGAACTTCTCGACCTCGAACTTTATCGTAGAACTTTCTATTTTCGACATATCTCCCTTCGTCAACTTTTAGCTCTGACCAATTGTTGTAACAAATCGGCGCTTTAACACCAATTATTATTCCTGAGATCGACGTTTGCGGAACCTGGCAATATGACAATACCTGAAAAAAGAAAATTGTTGTAAAGCAAACTAGCAATACCTAAACAAAAGAGCAATAAAAAATAACATGAGGATTTAACGTGGTTCGGCCCAAACTTGGCCTATGTTCGTGGAGAGAGAATTTGAGAGAGCTTTATTAAATAACTTGATACAAAGAGATCTAATATTCGTCTTGACGCAACAAGAATATTCAACTTACCCTTGAACTTACACCTAGATTACAAGAGTATATTTTCTTCTCTTTGCACCTTCAGCTTGCTATTCTCTTTCTTGGCTTCCTCTGATCTTCTTTGCTTGAGAATTTTTTCTTGTTCGAGATAATTACAATGGTGGGTTACAACCTTTATTTATAGGATTTTTCAAAACAACTCCTATTTGGACTATGAGATGATCTTGGTCGTTGGATGCTTGAAGAATCTCGATCAATCCTATTAGGAGTTGATCTCCTTGATCTAGAAGAATTCTAAACCCTTTAATCTTTAAAAATAAACATTCATTGAATAAAAACTGAATCCTATTCGTACTCTATCAGAGAAAGAAACCTGCGCCTAAAAGGAAACTGATTCTGCTTTAGGAAACGCCTCGATAAGTGATGATTAGTCGACTAATTCCTGCCATTAGTCGACTTATAAACTATATAGTCGACTACTGTATAATGTTTCCTCTTTGTTTCTGCTTCTGTATCTGCCCAATCGACCATATAGTCGATTGGTCTTGTACGTTAGTTGACTTATACACCTTATAAGTTGACTAATCAACAACATCTGGGTTTGCTTCTTCTTGCTTCAAGCCATCATCTTCTCCAACTGGATTGGATCTTCTTAGGCCATCATCTCCTCTTGAAAACAAGACAAATCCTAACATTTAGCCATGTGAGCAATTCAAGTGGGAGGCAGATGCAATTAGCAAGAACAAGTTTACTTGATTTATCCACTATTCAGAAGCCTATACTGTTGTACTGAAAGCTGTTATAGCAGGTATGACCATGTATACAGGTGAATCTATTGTTGCACTGATGTGTAAAGGTAAGATTATTGCTGTAATTCTATCTTTATGTGAAACAATGCTGCCAGAAGTACAAGAAACTTTGCAGACCAACTCCAATCTGTAGCTGATTATTTACATATGTATTTCTATGCACCTTAATTCTACAAATGGAGTCAAATCTGCTCATGCTATTCTTTGCCTATATCATCCAATGGTTGAACTGCATCTCATTTCTATCACTTTCGCATGATTATGGTTTCTTAGGTTGGTAACCCTCTTTTGTGGGCGTGATTCTTCGGTGATCCCAGTTGTTGGATTCTTTTACACCCCATATTCTCATCCTATAGGATTGTGTCAGCTGGTGTTAGTGCCAGCTGGTTTGCAAGCTCCAGGTAGCAACCAGCTCTGGTTTGCACATTTCCTCTTTTAAAGAAACTTCTGAACTGGTGGTTCGCACACTCTCCAATTCTCTCTGTCTCCTCCATCTAGAGCTCAAAGTCTTCCAGATGCATGTGTTCAAAAAAGAATATTACTTCTTATCCAGTCCAGTAACTAACTAAAATTTCCTCTCTTATTTGGTGTATATTATCCTTTCCTAATCGTTCTTTTTATTTGTTTTAATACCCAACTAATCTCTATTATATTCTCCTCATAAATGATCCACAAGCTCAGTAGGTGCATATAGTTAAAAACAAATTACAGTACATGCTCCCTGTGGTGGAAGGGACAGAAGAGATAAGATGATAGAAAAGAGAACTATTTTGGTGCTCATAATGACACTATTTTCAATTTTCGTTAATCAAGTCCATTCGAAGCCATGGTGCCGTGATTTTGAATTTTTATTAATAATAGACATGTTCAGAGAGTTTTCATAATTTTGAATTTTTGTTAATAATAAGAAGACAATTAAATATGAAAATTTTCGGTGGCTCAGTTGCTCGTCAAAGTATCTTGACAATCAGTCATTTGCACTACATGGCGTAATTTGGTTGGTTGAGAGCATATGTAGGAAATTTCTCTACCCAAGGTTGTAATGAATCGAAACTGCTGCTATTTAGTAAACTCTATATTTTATATTTTGATGTTCTACATTGTGGAGTTTTGCTCTATTAACACATGACTTTTTGTTTCTCAGAAACACCCCTTTGCCTCCCAGTGTCCAATAACACTCCTTGAGATAAAGTAGATTGGTCATCCTACAACTAATGGTCAATTGTATTTACTTTTCATGATTATTTGAGTTGCAGCAATCAAATTAATCACAAGTTTCTTATGAGAATGATAGACTAAGTAATTCTGTCAAATGCCAATGGAATCACATCTTTATTTTTAACTCTTGGCTCATAGTCCGTCTATAACTCCTGCGCAGCTCAAAAGTATTTCACTGGCATAATCTATTCACTTCTACCATTATAAGAGAAATTTTTCTTGAAAACAGAACAATATTAAATATTGAGCTTTATTTTGTTGTTTCATGATATCATCCTCATTATTATTCAGATATCTTCTGAAAACCAAATTGCATAAAAAATTTAATTCTACTGTGAACTGCTTCTCAGTGTTATGATTTAATTACATTTTTGCTGATCAAATATGCATCCAGGACTGCCATACTGATGTCCCAAGTGCTCCACCTTTTCATGGTTCCAATGAAGAAATTAGTCAAGCTTCTGATCAAATGCCCACTCCAAAAGCACATGCTACCCCATGCCCACTAGGTACTAATGGTTACTCTACCAAAAATGAGGCAAGTGTACAAGCAAATGCAGAAAACATTGTACCCAACAAAACACCAGGTACTTACAGTTTAAGTGCTTTTACCTAGGTAGAACATATATTAGAAAATCAAGCAAATATCATCTAATGATAGGTGCATCCCGTGTTTAATATGATTGATCTTCTTATCAGCTCGTCTGTTCACACCGAGGGAACCACATCTTTAGGCTCTTTGCCTGCTCGAGTACCAACTTTTCATGCGAGGTACAAGAAATGGATTTTGCAATTAAAATACCACTTGCTTGTAAATTTTTAATCTTCAGTTTCAACAATAAAGCAAGTCATATCTAGTTGTTAGACTGCATATGTTCCACTCTTCTTCAAATTGTGATTTTCACTAATAGTTTTTGTTTCTTTTGCAACATGTCTCAGTGGACAAGGGCCTTGGTATTCTGTGATTGCTTATGATGCATGTGTTCGTCTCTGTCTTCATTCATGGGCTAGAGGCTGCATGGAAGCTCCCATTTTTTTGGAAAATGAATGCGCACTTTTGAGAAATGCATTTGGGTAAGTTTATGTATTCAGTTTTGTTGTTTGCATAGAAATGTGATGAAACTGGCTATACAGTCTGGCACTTCCTGCATTGTTTGTGAGAATGTGTAAGTGCATGCACACCGGCTTACCAATATATCTAGTTGCGTTTACCAATGCAAAAAAGTTGACGTGAATATAGGAATTTTTTTTTAGCTTTGACGGAGCTGATTGAATAAATCTGTTAGCCTATAGTATTCGATCAAGCGTTTTACAAGGCTCTCTAAAGGCTCTGTTCAGTGTGCTTTGAAGTATTGCAGTGAAAATTTGCCGCATAACGCATAGGTAAAGCTTTAATTTATGGAGCTTATGCTACTGCGTATAAAGCTTATGCTCTTTGGCATGAAGCTTTAAAGTTTCGGGCTTTATATTGAAGTATGCTTTGGCATAAATATATAGTCAGCCATCTCTTTTTTACCAGTGGTTAATGAGGTTATCAGCCAATTATGACCACAAACAAAAGCCACCTTCTAGCACATAAATTGGCAAATTCACTTCCATCACCATGTATACTTCCATCGCAGATATTAAGGCATATGTTAAATTTCTCTGATCTCCAGTAACACGAACTAGAACATGAAATGACAATCTCCCAGTTCCATTTCTTTTATTATGTAAGGTAGATACATGTTGAATCATCTTTAAAAATTTAAAGTTGTTTTTAATTTTTTTCACTGTGTCTGTATATTTTTATAATGAAATGAAAATTCTTGAAGTTCACTGTTTTTGCCTGGAAGTTTATGCCTTTCCTTTGATTTAGGGGTCAAGTGTTTCGCTTTATGCTTTCACTTTGCATTAACTTTGTCATATTTGGTGCAACTCTTGCTTGGACCTGGTTTCTCTTTCTACTAGTTGAAACCTTACACCTTCCCCCAATACTGTGGTGCAGCTTGCAGCAGATCTTGCTACAGTCAGAGGAAGAACTTATGGATAAACGGTCTTCAGAACTTGTAAGTGAAGGTGCTGCAGTAAAACCAAAAAAGATCATTGGAAAGATGAAAGTCCAAGGTCTGCTACCTTTCTTCTTTGCTTCCTCCTAGACCTTTCACTTCTACTTCTGTTTACTCACACCACGAAAAATCTAAGTTATTCAGCACCTTTCTTCATTAATGAACACTGTTAATATTCCCCCCCCCCAAAGTATAGGTATGGCGGTTTTCATGTTAAAAGAACTACCATCTAAGCTAGAAATTTTATGATGCAGTTCGCAAAGTCAGAATGGCTTTGGACATGCCTTCAGGCTGCAACTATCTATCATTGACAACACCAATGGTGAAACTGGAGTCCCTGAAGTATCGTATGTCCAACTTACAATCAACTCTCTCATCTGGATGGGAATCACTTAGAAAAGTTCGAGTTTTGCCTCGTCTGCCTGCCAATAGTTCTTTTTCTCGGCACAGCTTGTCATACATGCATGCCAGCACACAGTATATCAAACAGGTCTCTGGACTTCTTAAAATTGGTGTCACCACGCTGCGCAACAGTTCATATGAAGTAGTCCAAGGTGCCAATATATAAAATGTTGTTTGATGTCAAATTTCATAAGATCATTTCTGATGACTCTTATGGTTGTATCAGAATCATATTCTTGTCTACTGAGATTGAAAAGTTTAACGGAAGATGATGCAGTTCGAATGCAAGCTGGATCTGGCGAAACACATCTTTTGTACGTATATCTTTTTCATGTTGCTGAACTTGGTTCTACATTAAATGTTGGATAACTTATTACTTGTTCATGTTCAGTATTACCAGATTGTTTTCCCCGTGTTGCACAACAACCCCTATTATGCAACCATATCAATGTCTTCCCCTATTGGAGATAACCATTTGTAGATACTCCATGAATACTAGCAGGATACGTGTCTTTTTTGTGCTCAATCATGTTTCTGAAACGTCCTAAATTTATACTATATTTTTCTATATTTTTAATTTTGGATGGTATGTTTACTCTTCATACATTTGCTTTGAAGCATGTTGGATACTTCCTTGACGTGCATTACATATCAACCTTGTGCTTTTTTCCTTTCAAAATTCATGTTAAATTCTTAAATGATAATGTTGATGTGATAAACATTTTTACATTTTTCAGAAGAAAGACACGAGATACGCTTAGATTCTATACTGAATGATGAAAAGAAACTGAAAGCCATTTGATGTAATACAACCTGGATCGCAATCACCTTCAAATCAAATCTAGGATTTTAAAATTTGAAATCGGGAAACAAGATAGAATTTCGGGTTTTCACCCTTTGCCCGGGCTTCCCACCCAAAACTCAAGAGCAAAAATAACTCTAGAATTTAACCGGATAATTTGTGAAATTTTTTAATCCTTCAATAATTTAAAAGAGAAGTCCATGAGGCTTTTTATAGGCTTTACAACAAAGTATTTCTAGGAAATAGCTGATGTACTAAATGTCCACGTAAAAGAAACACGTACTACAACAGCTAATTAATATAAAATAAGTCTAAAATAAAACTAGACTAAAACCAAAAAATCGCATTACGTCGCTTCCTGAAATAGACTCGAATTGTCCACTAAGCGGCGTGATGTCCTCATCAATTTCTCCTGGGTGGGAAGAGCTTGACCTTGTCGAGTGGTGAGAAGCTGCCGCTGGCTGTGATAGCACTCCAGTAAGTCGGGGTCAAGCTGCCGGAAGTCCTCAGTAATCCAAGAGTTTTCTGAATCAGGTCTTCCTTTCCACTTAATGAGATAGCATCGCGTTACTCTGTCTCTAGTAGAGACAATCTGATCATCCAAGATAGAATTTATATTTTCTGCTCTCTAAGATGATTTTGGAGGAAGTGGAGGTAGTGGGGGACTCTCAAAAAGAAGGTCCTAGGTAGGCTCATCCACGAATAGATCAGAAAGGGTATCAAAAGTACCTCTATATGTAACTAAGTCCTCAACATTAAAAGTGCAACTGATGCCAAAATCTGTTGGGAGATCCACCACATAGGCATTTGAATTGATCTTCTTGAGGATTCAAAATGGTCATGCGCTTCGCGCGTATAATTCTTCACGGTTCCCGAAGGAAACTGCTCGGGTCTCATGCAAATCATTTCATAATCACCGACATTAAATGTCCTTAATCTACGATGTGAATCCGCAGAATTTTATAATCAACATTATTTTTCATTATCTTCTTTCTGATCTCCTCATGTAGTGACATATATGAGATGTAAATGCTGATGCAGAGTCTGATACCCTAGAATGATAATGAGCCATGGAAAATTAAATGCTGCCTAGGTTTAAAGCCAGTTACTATTTCAAATGGACTAAAATCTCTAGTCTTATTGACAGAACTATTGTATGCAAATTCGGCCATAGGTAAAATTAGATCTCAAGTTTTCAAATTTTTCCCAACAAGACATGTAAGGAGATTGTCTAAAGTTCTATTGACTACCTCGGTTTGACCATCCATTTGTGGATGAAAGATTGTCGAAAATTTTAGTTTGGTGCCCATCTTGTGCAAAAGTGTTTGCTAGAAGTAGCTGACAAATTTAACGTCTCTATTGGACACCATAGTTTTGAATAACCCATGCAACTTGACGACATTATAAAAAAAGATAGCTACTCGGGACGCATCAGAGGTCTAAGAGCACGGGATGAAGTGAGTCATTTTGGAAAATCATCAACTCTGCATTTTTGGTAATCCTAGTATGAAATCTAGGCTCGTCTTTCCAGGGGCAACTAGGGCATAAGGAGAGGAGTGTAAGGCCCGACAATCTGCTTTTGTTTCTTGGCCAGTTGACACGTGCGACACTGGCCAACGAGCTTAGCGACATCTTTCTTCAAGCTCGAACAGTAGAATCGGTGTTCAACAACCTCAATCGTCTTGTTCTGGCCGAAATGTCCAGCCAGACCTCCAACATGTATTTTTCAAGAGAAAATCTCTGAGGGACGTACGGGGAATACATAACTTACAGAACCTGAAGAGATAGCCGTCTTGTAATAAAAAAATGTCCATCTCTCGAATAGAGCCATCCCGTAATGTGACATAAACTTCCTAAAGTCGGGGCATGATTCATACTCCTCCCTCAATCTCTCGAACCCCGTCACGTCTGCGCTCATAGCTATCAAAATCATTACACGCCGGCTGAGCGCATCAGCGATCTTGTTCTCTACTCCCGTCTTGTGTTTAAGAACAAATATGTAATCCTAGAGAAACTTTACCCATTTGTTGTGTCTCGCATTTAGCCTCTTTTGGGAGTTGAGGTACTTCAATGCTTCATGATTTGAATACAACACGAACTCCTGCGGTAACAGATATTGCCTCCAGTAGCGCAGTACAACCGCATAAATTCTTTGTCATGTGGAGTGTCGCTGTCGGGCGTCATTTAATTTTTTGCTGAAATAAGAACGTGATGGTTCTGATGACTGAGCACACCACCTATTGCTAGTCCCGATGCGTTACATGTTACTTCAAACGCCTTCGAAAAGTCAGGGAGACGCGTAACGGGAGCTTCAGTCATCATCCTCTTAATTTCTACAAAAGCCTTGGTGGCAGCAGGAATCTACTGAAATTTCTCACTCTTCAAACAGTCAGTTATTGGTGCCATAATAGCATTAAAGTTCTTTTTTTATGAACCGATGGTAAAACGTGGCTAACTCATGAAAACTCCTGACTTCTATCGTTTGGGGTTGTGGCAACTCGGTGATTGCTTTCAGGTCTCAGGGTCTGCGAAAACTCCCTCGGATGAAACTACAAACCCTAGGAAGACAACCCTATCTGTACAGAAAGCACACTTCTTGGGTTTACATAAAACTTCTCAGTTTGGAGTGTGCGAAGGACCTGCCTCAGATAGTCCATGTGTTGCTCTTGAGTTCAGCTATAAATCAGTATATCATCAAAGTATACCACTACGAATTTATTGATAAATGACTGAAACAATTGAGTCATCACTCTTATGAAGGTGCTAGGAGCATTGGACAACCCAAATGGCATAACCAACCATTCATAAAACCCATCTTTTGTCTTGAAGGCAGTTTTTCATTCATCCCTGGTCGAATTTTAATTTGGTGATATCCACTCTTTAGGTCAATCTTGGAGAAGATGGTGGCACCTGACATAAAATCCAACATATCATTAAGATGGAGAATAAGAAAATGATACTTGACAGTTATCTAGTTGATGGTGCAGCTATCCACACACATAAGCCAGGTGCCATCCTTCTTTGGCGCCAAAAGTGCACGAACTACGAACGGGCTCAAACTTTCTTTGATGACCCCTTATCAAGTAACTCTTCTACCTGTCGTTGTAACTCTACGTGATCAGCAGGGTTCATTCTATGGTGGGGCAGATTTGGTAGGGTTGCTCCTGAGTCTAAGTCAATGACATGTTGAATGTTTCGCATTGGAGGCAACTCAACTAGTAGATCTTTCGGGGGAGAACTTCGGAAAACTCTTTCAGTATCGATTTAATGTGTTCTGAGACCTGTGTCTCGGTCTCTAGCTCAGCTACTCTAACCACAAGTGTGTAGCACATCAAATCTTCATTCAAGCTCCTTTCAATTTGATTGTGATAATCAAGTTCACCACCATGTTATCTTTGCCCCTATCACTCTTCTTTCCAGGAGCTAATGCAATCATTTTTTCTTTGCTCTTATCAATCTTCTTTCCTGGGGTTGGTGGTTTAGGTTGATTCGGCATTAGCTTCACTTTCTTGCTGTTATGGACGGACGAGCATTGGTTGGTACGTCCATATATGGTCACATCTGAGTCGAACAATCATGGTCGTCCTAAAATGATATGACCAATATCCATAGAGAGTATGTCACACACTACACGTTATCTGTGTACGTGGCAAACTGGATGGGAATTTGATCTCTCTCTTGCACATCTGTGGATTGTAGTGTCGATCCATGTTACCTTGCAGGGATTCAGATGCTTTACTGGTTTCATCCCTCAGGTGGTGATTAATTTCGACGCAACGGCGTTAATGCAACTGTTGCTATCCACTATCACCCTGCAGCTCTTGTTCCTAAATTTTGTGCAGGTTTAGAATATGACAGTTCTTCTCCAATCGTTGACTTACTCAGTTTGCGCTAAGGTGCACCTAACTGCTCCTAATCGGGCTCTGTCTACACTCGGAGTTAGGTTCATCACTTTCACATTTCTAATGCAGCCACTGAATTCACACTCCTCGTCAGAGGCATCCGAGTCATCCTTCTGCTGGTGCACGATCACTTCTATAGCATCCTCTTCTTCTTCTATATCTTCAATTGGAACTTTCACTAAGAGGGTTTTGGTTTGACTCGGGCACTGGCTGGCAAGGTGTCATACCCTTGACATCTATAGTATTGGGTCTGCGGGTTGATCTTTGCCGTTTCACTAACCGTTCTCTCAGGGTTAATCGGTTTCACACTAGAAGAATCTGCTGGTTTGACAGTAGATGAACTGGAGGCTGGTTTGCTTGGAGCAGGAAAAGATCGGCTAAAGCTTGACTTGCTGGTAGTGGTGGGCTTAAAGTTATCCCTAAAATCAGTTCGGTGAAAATAAGATTCTCTAGACTCATCCAAGTCGGTGACTAGCTGATACGTTACTCTAGAGTCGTGATGTCTCGAGCGATGATCTCTCGGCGATAATCATCTCAAGACCTAACCTAAATCTAGACAGGGTCTGTTTGGGTGACTCTAATTTGATTGCTCCTCACCGATTTAAATATTCATCAAACTTAGCAATGTAATCGGTGGCTGGCTTGTTTTCTTGAGTCCATTTATTCTACTTATCCAGTAATTGCTAACTGAATGATGGTGGAACATACTTCAACATAAGCTTTTCTTTCATACTTTCCCAAGTCTCCACAGGATCTTCTCTTCTATACCTCATCATTCTCTCTAGGTTTTCTTAATATTGTCCAGCTTGTCACGTTAGTTTCATCACGACAAATCAAATTTTCCTAGACCCAGACATTCATGCCAACGAAAGTAGCGGTCTATGGCCAACTGTCAGTTTATATAAACTTGAGGATCCAAGCGCGCCTGTAGAAGGAAGGAGCATCAACTTTAACGCTTTTGATATATTAGGCATCAATGTCAGCTGTGTTGTAGGGTTGAAGCTCGCTCTCGCCTGGGTGACCTAATGTCATTTCGAGAATTGTCCCCCTCGGCTCTCTTTCGATTGGTTTCTAGTTTATCAAGTCGAGTTGCTAGATTCCTACAATTGACATCAACTTGGTCTCTAACTTCTTATAGTTGGTTCATCTTCCATCTTATCAATGAGTGTGTTAAGTGTATTCTAAGGTTAGGACTATTGGTGCAGAAGTTTTTCCTACAGAAAAATTTACCATTTCTGGCAGGCATGCAAGTTACTAACCCTAAATGCAAACTATCCTAAAGTGAGTGTATGCTATGCAGGAGGAATCAAAGATCAGATCAATGATAAATTATACCAACTCTAAGCTACATAGATTAATTCGTGGTTAAGAAGATATAATGTAAGACATTGACAAAATACAAGTGTAAACACAGTCAATTCCAAATCAGGTCAAGTGATTACAAATTCAAATTTAATTTAGTTGCACAATTAATATCAGTCAGGTTGCCACTCAAGGTCAGAATCACACAACTCACTATTTAGTGGGCAGCAGTTAAGAGGTTTTACCTTGCAACAGATTGAAGAACTATCTTAATTAAATGGTAGAAATAACTGAACAGAATTTTCAAAAATTATCTGGGAGGCGACCGAAGCTCAAACCTGTATGTGGCTGCTGAAGGCGCGTAGTACTGGTATTCACGAATCCGCTGCTTCAAAAACGGCTCAATTTGGGCTTAAAACAATCTCTGAACAGCCTTCAGAAATGCTAGACTGCTTCTTGAGTGAGTCAGAACGGTCACTGGGTTTGAGTCGACTGAGTCAGAACAACCACTGGTTGACTTGGTTGAAGACATCAGTTGTGACGTTAGTGGTAACCCTAACCTTAACCCTAAACCCTAACCCTAACCTAACCCTAACCTGTTCTCTGCCTTCCCTTCCCCGATTGCTCCTAGGGCTCGACGACAGTGGTTTGAGCTGGGAACTGCTTCGATCGTGGCTGTCTTCAGTCGGAGTCGGGCACGAGTTGGGTGGGTACTTATCGGGTCGGGTCACTGAATCCGACCCGATTCGGTTCCTTTATTTAAACCCCAAATGGGTTTAGTTGGGTCAACCCATTTCACTCCCCACACCTGTTCTCTGCCTTCCCTTCCCCGATTGCTCCTAGGGCTCGACGACAGTGGTCTGAGCTGGGAACTGAAATACACCTAGAGGGAGGGTGAATAGGTGTACTAGCTAATCTAGGACAAATGAAGCGTAATTAAAAACTTAATAGCAAACACACTATGTGTAACCAAGAGTGCTCCCGAATTTTTCGTGAAGTGCTCTGGAACTACTCTCCTAGATTCCTCTAGACTAAGAGTTGAGGTGCTTTAATAAGCTTTCTTGGTTGAACACAAGTGTGGGCACACACATTATATCTAGCATATGAATATGAACAATATAAAGCAATGTAAGATATAAGAGAGATAGAGTTGATAGATAGTGGATTAAACGCAAACACGAAGATATGTTTCGAGGTTCGAGCCACTGCTTTACGTCCCTACTTTCACACAAAAAGATTTCCACTACGTCCGCACAGGGACCTCCACTGAGGAATTACAACTCAACCCGAGAGTACACAAGTCCTCTCTCAAACACAAAACGTCTACTCAAGAGGTGGGCACTAAGCCTAGCACAAAGTAAAGAAAAATACACTAGGTGATCGCAAAGATCACAAACTCTCTCTTGGTGATCTCAAAGGATCACAAACAATTTTCTCACAAAAACAAGATTCTAAAGATAGGATTAGAATTGATTGGCTCAAGTATGTGAGAAATCAAAGTGTTTGAAAATAAAACAACAAAGAAAATACTTGGGAAAAACTTCTTGATGGATATATAAAATAAAGAACAAAATAGAATTCCCAAAGACTAGATTTTCTTTGATTTTTCAAAACTTTGAAAACAAATAAAGATAAGAGAATTTTTGGCACAAAAACTTGTTTTAAAAACTTGCTGAAAACACTTAAGAAGATTGAAAAAATTGTTGTTGAAAATCTTGGGAGAAATTGGCCAAGGGAAGTAGGGAACCCATATTTATAGTATTCTCAAAATATAGCCGTTGGGGTCCAGATCAGGTCAAAACTGACCTGTCGATCAATCGCCCGGTCGACTAACCCAAAGGTCAGATTTCTGACCGTTGGGGCTGTCGGTCGATTGCCCCAAGGCAATTTGCCTCTCGGTTGACCGCCCGGTCGACCGAGGCTTGAACCAGAGAGTGAACTCTTTGGTTGGTCGACTGGGGCCAGATCCAAAGAGCAATCACTCTGGATCAGTCGATCGTCTGGTCGACCGGCCCAAGGCAAAGGCTGTGTGCACGCATCTGTGCACATCAGTCGATCGAGATATGGTCTGGTCGACCGGTCGGTCGACGCCCATGCTCATGTTAGGGTTTTAGGGTTTGAAGACTTGGTCTTTTAAATACCCATAAAATCACATAAAATCTACAAAAATAAGTTCATGTAAGCACTTGAAATACAAATTTGTCTGATCAAAATTAACTCATATTACAAACAATTTAAACTATTTTTGAGGTATTAGAGGTTAAGTTTGAAACAAAAATGGTATTTTCCAAAACTTAGATTTTGAAATGAAAATTCGCTTTCTCCAAAACTTATATAAATACAAAAACATGATATGTAAACACTTTTGAAGCATATTGTGTATGGATAGAATCCAATACACATGATAAATGATATATCTATGTTTTTGACATGAATTCAAAACTAAGTTTTGTTAATAACAAAACTTGAAACCATGGACTAGAATCATCAAAATAAGTTTTTAGACAACATGAGCTAAACAATGTATATAGATGAATGCACTATACATATAAACCATGTAAAACTTGTTTTAATTCTATCTATTCATCAAAACTAAAGACATGTTCTTGAAAATTCAAAACTGATTAAACCGAAATCAAAAACTATTTTAACTTGTGTGTGTGAACTTGAGCATATCAATACTAGTCTATCCTTACACAAGATCCAAAACAAAACAAAACAAACCGAAGTCTTCTTGTCGATTTTCATCTTCAAGACGACTCGATCCAAACTCGATCCAAATGAGTTTGACTCCTTCCGAGTGCTAGATGCGATCTTGAAGCGCGAGCTCTTGAATCATCACGTGTTAGCTCTAAAACTTGACTTTGAATCCTTTGTTGAAGCTAATCACCTATTAAGATCTTGATCAATATCTGAAACTCAAGATCATTAGTAAACTAACCTTCATAAGTTAGTCATCATCAAAACTTAGGTGAAAGGCCTCTGGGCCAACAAGAACTGCTCCGATCGTGGCTGTGCTTCAGTCGAAGTCGGTGTGGCAACGAGAAGAAGACGAAGATGAGGAGATCTAGTCGCCGGTGAGGAGAGGTCGGCGACAGATCTTAGATCTGGGTTGGAAAGCTTGACAATGAGGGCAGAGCATGCTATTACGAAGGCTCGACGCGACGACGGCGGTGGAGGATTCGGAAGTGGACCTTCGTCGGCGAGATCTGGGGATCGTCTTGGCGAAACTTCGGCGACGACGACGTGGCAAGATCAACGCTTTGTCAGATTCGATCGATGGAGAAGGCGGTGATGCTGATCTCCAATCGAGGGAGAGGAGATTTGGTGAATATGTTGTTGATGATGGAGTTGGATCAGGTTTGTTGGGTTTGATGGTTTAGGTTGGTGGAGAGGCGGTGACAGTGGTTGACATGATGGGGTGTGGGCGGTTGATGGCGGAGGTGGTGTGATGGCGAGTGGCGGCGGCAGCGGTGGTGGTGAAGGTGCTAGGGTTAAGGTTAATTTGCAGAGGAGAGGGAGATTGGTGGAAAGAAGATGTGCACTGAGAGTGAACAATTTTGAGATTTGGAATTTTGGAGGATTTTTGTGGGGAATTTTCAAGGATTTGCTATAGTGTAAATTTTTTTGGAAAGAGATCTAGGGTTTTTTTGGGGGAGAGTGGGATGGGAAGGTTTGAAGGGAATTGAAACCAGAAGGTCTGATACTAAATTGATGTAATACAACTGGATCGCAATCACCTTCAAATCAAATATAGGATTTTAAAATTGAAATTGGGAAATAAGATAGAATTTCGGGTTTTCACACCTTGCACCCAAAACTCAAGAGCAAAAATAGCTTTAGAATTTAACTGGATAATTTGTGAAATATTTTAATCCTTCAATAATTTAAAAGAGAAGTCCAGGGGGTCTTTTACTTTACCAAAAAGTAGTTCTAGGAAATAGATGATGTGGTACTAAACACCCACATAAAAGAAACACCTACTACAATAACTAATTAACATAAAATAAGTCTAAAATAAAACTAGATTAAAACCAAAGAACTGCATTACGCTGCTTCCTGAAATAGACTCGATCGAATCGTCCCCAAAGCGGTGTGATGTCTTCATCACCATTACTATTCCTATATTTTTTTTCATTCAAATGTACGAAAGTTTTATGTTTATCACACGTTAATCTTATATGTCTGTCATTTTATTTTGAACAAGCATGTCCTTATAATATGTATACATGTGTGCTTGTGTACGTGCATATGTCCGTAGATAAGAATATATGTATATAGTCATATCAATCTATCCATATTCTAGGTTTTTCAAGATTTGTTGTATCCACATACATGTGTTTGGTCATATCCTTGTTTTATATCCCACTTCCATGCAACATAGTTTTGCATCGTATCTAATTTCACCATGTATTTTTCTTGTAAACTACCTAGTTCTCTGCTTTTCATAAAGTATATTAACAATTTTTGTGTAAATACAGTTTCCCAGATAGTTTAGGAGATGATTTAATTCTTGAAGTTTTTGACTCGAAAGGCAAGTTGCATGGACGTGTGATTGCTCAACTTGCAAGTATTGCTGAGGATCCGGTAAGAATCTCTAGTCGCATCTCCTCCTCCTAGGAACATACTCTATTCTGCTTCTGAACTTTCCTCATCTCGCAGAGTGACAAACTTCGCTGGTGGTCCATTTATCGTGAACCAGAGCATGAGCTTGTGGGGCGGATACAGCTATATATTAATTACACAACCAGTGTAGACGAGAACAGTGGCCTAAAGGTAATCATGAAGTCTTCCTAGTTCTGATGTGTAACTGGCTATGAATTTTTATGACATGCCCAAATTTTCATTGAAATTTTTACTTGGGAATTATGTTCAAGAAATTATCATAAATTAAATGAGGCCCTGCATAAGTATTTAGCAAAAAGCCAGGTATCCAGCATTTGATACCTTCGCATGTTGTTCTGATCTTATCTATAAAAATCAACTTAAATCAACATCCTTTCATGTAGGAAAGCAGCCACTTAGTACAACAGTTAAGCTCAAAAAATCAACTTAAATCAGCATCCTTTCATGTAGGAAAGCAGCCACTTGGTTCAACAGTTAAGCTCAAATTTGACCAATACCAATACCAATGCCCAAGAAATAATACTAGAAGAGCAAGGGTAAGCTAGGCTAGCTTTTTCCTACTATCATTGTTGAGGGTAAGATTCAGAGGTATTCTGCCTCTCTGAGCCTTTTAAGTTTAGCAATTGAGTTTTAGCTCAATTACATCGAGCAATGTAAGCTGTAAGTTCCTGTCAATAATCTGGTCAAATCTGTTTAAATCTACTCAGATTTGATTGAAGTTATTGTTCTATGAAGTATGAGCTAGGGGATTCCGTAGTGATTGAATTTTTCTGTTGATTATGTACAATGGGAGCTAGCAAATGGCTATGCTAGTAGTGTAATCTTTGAATTGATTTTAAAGAAAAGGATCACACTTGAAGTCTATTGCTGAAAGTATGAAATAGGGGATTCCTTAATGATTGGATTTTTCTGTTGATTCTGTACAATGACAGCTAGCAAATGACTTATGATAGTAGTGTAATCTTTGAATTGATTTTATAGAAAAGGATCACACTTGAAATATACTACTAAGAGTGATATATTTGAAAAGGCTTGGATTGAAAAATAGCAGTTCTTTTTATAGGTTCGTAACACATTATCTTATCCCCAATAGATCATCTGTTACGACTTTCTGCATGGGTGTATAAATGTCTTGAAGGGTTTAAAAGGAAATACAAGATCTTACATTGTTATTGGTGGGAAGGATCTGGAGATGCTTGGAATGATGAACACCAAATTATGATAGTAGATTTATATGGTGCTAACTAATATGCCAACTTCATGCTGATTGTGGTTATGCCACAAAGACTAGAAAAAGGAAAAAGATCATTCATTTTTGGGAGAAATCTATGCTGTGTGTGTGTGTGTGTGTTCATTTTTTGGGAGAGAAACACACACAAAATTAATCATAACACACATTTCTTTCTCCCATAATTACTATAACATTCATTTTATCTAATAGTCTTTTCTTGATATTGTGGTTATCACTGCCCTTTGTGAATATTTTTGTGTATGTCATAATAAATGAACAGAAAGTTTCTTTTTGTTGTTGCTTTATCTCTGCACAAAAGTTTCTGTCTGTCTCCCATAATTATTATAGCATACATTTTATCTTAGACTCTTTTTTTGATAGTCACATATGATTAGCATTGTCCTTTGTGAATATTTTTGTGTATGCCATAACAAACGGATATAAAGTTTCTTCTCATCGTTTCTTTTTATCTCTTCTCTAAAGTTTTTTTCATTGGCTAGCAAGTTCACTAGTAGGTGTTTCCATAATTTCTTGAACTTAGCTTTTATGATTAAAATGCTAGAATGCCGGCCTGCTAGCACTTCATGAACTAAAGCAAAAGTTGGGTGCACATTACATGTTAAAAATTGAAATATAAAAGATACCGAGTGGGATTAACAAAGTTTACCTAATCTCCATCTTCTGTCGCGTTCATTATGTGTTCCTTAGAGATGTTTGTGATTCTGAAAAGAAAGAAAAAAGAAAAAATCATCATCCTACCTCTTTAACTGGGTTCTTTTTTGGTCCAAGGGAATTTGGGGTTTGCTTCTGGTTATGTGAGCATAAATTGCATGAAGAAAGAACTGGCTAGATATACTTGCCAACTGGCCATCAATGTATTTGTGGCCAGGCTCTCTTGCTTATGGTTTTATTGTCTAGGAATTTGACACCTTCTCACAGAGTGCTTATTCCAATTTAATAGCTAGCTGTAAAAACTTGGTTTAGTGGAGCTTTCTTTAATATGGAGGTGCACCACAGCCTGCCCAATGTTGACGGGAAAGAAATGGATGATGGTGGTGATGATGATGATGGTGTGACAGAAAAAGATAATGATGATAATGATAATTATTATGCCTTGAAAAACACAAGAAAAAGATAAAAGAAGTATAAGAGGCCCCACAAAACATGAATCCTCTTCTGTCATGTCATTTGCTTGAAATCAGCTAGTTTCAATCATAGCTTGTCAGATCTCCAATGCGAAGGTTAATTTTGTTTCCTACTTGTTTCCGCTATAAAATTGCAGTATGGCATGAATGAGAGTGTCTTTCAACAGCTCCTCTGTTTACAATATCATCATGAAAGTGATTCCTCCCTTTTCTTATTTATATATAACATGGGTTCTGAATGCCTATTTTACTTTGCTAACTTTCGTGAGTCTAAAAAGATTATCCTTTCCTTTTGACTTGCTACAAAAGTTTGGTCTATCTATGCTAGTGTGAGTTTTGCTTTAGAACTGTAGTGTCTCAATAATGTCTGAATCAACGTTGTTATATTCTTTATTTTCCATATTCATGTTTCTAATTCCATTATTTTATTTGCAGTGTGGCTCTGTTGCAGAAACAGTGGCATATGACTTGGTTCTGGAAGTTGCAATGAAAGTGCAGCATTTCCAACAACGCAAATTGTTGTTGCATGGATCATGGAAATGGTTGTTGACAGAATTTGCTTCCTATTATGGAGTTTCAGATGCATACACAAAATTAAGGTGTTGACCCTTTTTTTCTTTTTCTTTTTTCCCTTTCCGGTTCTTCTTAATTGAATAAAAATTTTAATATGGTGATTTATTGTAAAAAACTTCAGGTATCTTTCTTATGTTATGGATGTGGCAACCCCTACAGCAGACTGTCTCATGTTGGTTCATGATTTGTTATTACCTGTCATTTTGAGGAGCCGCAGTAAAAATGCTCTAAGTCATCAAGAGGTACATCCCTTATTTGTCTGTGAAAAGATGTAATAATATGATATTGTAGCCTTCTGTAAACTCTTGAGATGAATCATAATTTATCTACTTCCTCTATATCCATGGTTGTGGATTATTTTGTATCTAACATTTCAAACTTCTATTGTGGTGTAAAAAGAATTATATCTCAAGAAACATTTTGCTAGAGATGAAGTTACTTTTTAACTCATCTGTTTCGCTTTACGCATATGAATCTCTTTCCCCTTGCCTGACGACTTGTTAATATGCTGGCATGATCAAATATAGAAAATTTAGCAAAATAAGGTTCCAAAGTTTTGTTGCATTCATGACAACATTATAGTTCTCTTGGTTTGACTTATATTTTAATGAATTACCATGACATTTATTCATGAAAATACTTTCAGAATCGCATACTGGGAGAAATTGAGGAGCAGCTTGAGTTGATTCTAGCTATGGTCTTTGAGAACTACAAGTCATTGGATGAGTCATCTCCTTCAGGAATGGTGGAAGTTTTCATGCCTGCAAATGGATCTCCAGCTCCAGCACTGGCACCTGCAGTAAAGCTGTACACTCTTCTCCATGATGTGCTAGCTCCAGAAGCACAGTTAAAGCTATGTGCCTATTTTCAGGTTAGTCAATCTAATGGTTTATAATGAAGGTTTCTTTAAATTACTTGTTTATTTAGTGTATTATGTGTTTAAAATGTGTACAGGCTGCTGCTAAGAAAAGATCAAGGAGACACTTGTTGGAAACTGATGAGTTTGTAGCCACAAGCAGCGAAGGAAGCCTGATAGACGCGGTGACTCTTTCTACTGCTTACCAGAAGATGAAGAATTTATGCTTAAATATTAGGAATGAAATTTTTACAGACATTCAAATCCATGACCAACATGTACTCCCCAGGTAGGTTTCCTATCAACTTTCAACTTCAGTCACAGTACCTTTTTCTGTACAGCATTTGGTTAATTAAATTTATTTTTTATATTCTGCTTGTTCTAGAACTTCAAGATAGTTGGTTCTTTAATGAAACATGTCTTGTTTACTTACTACAAATGGATCGGTTCAATTACAGGCCTTACATTAATCATTGCTTACTGCAATTTTATGTCCATAATTCTGTCATATTTGCTTTCATATTAGCTGCTCCACAGGTTATGCATGGATATGGTGGTCAAAGCCAGATGGAACCTAGAGCCCTATGTGAATCCCTCCGCCTCTTGTACTCCACAAATGTGTATTATTATGCACAAGCACACATGCACATGCCCAGCGCACACACAGTCATGCATAATTCATCCAATCCAACCACAATAAACCCTGCATAGATACATGCACTTATATTTATATATGCATGTAAACTCCAATTAATTTAATTAGTAATATTCCTACATTATTCATGTAACTTACAAATTAGATTCAGATTTGTATTATTAAAAAGCAGGTTCATTTGTTATAAAGTTGTTGCCAAATGGAAGGTTCTTAAGTAAAATTTTATTGGTTATTTTTCCACGTTCTGTCTTTACATGTATTATATGATCACCTCGGACATTGAGCACAGATATAACATGACATGGACACGTAGACAAGAAATCCTTAAAAAGTAAGATACATGGACATTATGTATACATGTGTATGTTACATATAATAAACATCAAACCCATAGTGATTTAGACGACAAGAGAAAATATAAAACTCTACAAGTTTATAATTCCCCTCACATGTTTGTGTCAAGATCTCATTTTATGTATGTTTAATCAATGCATGGTTTCAAGGAGTTTGACACACAACCTTAAGAAATTTTTTAAAGTGGACACGGCAATGATACACATTTTTTTGTCTACGACATGGCTCTAGCATGTTCGCTACGTGTCAAACATGTGTTCCATAAGTGTTGATATCTGATAGACATTGGACGTAGGCATGTGATTCACTTTTGAAGTGTATTTACTTCATGGCTAATCACTTAAAAATTGTAGAGGCATCAACGATTGGAAGAATGCATCTTTTTTTTTTCTTTTTTTCTTTTTTAAAAAAAAAGCCATTGCTCGGTCTTGAACGCAGGATCTCCCATTTCCCAACCCAATCCCTATGCCACTGAGCTAGGCCTCAGTGGCGCATCCTCTTTTATTAACAAGCTACTATAGTTCATTTTACATAGTTCCTGGAGCTCAAATTGTAGTGAATTCTAATATTTTATCATTTTATTAACAAATCACACTAAGAATTATTATTTGTGAAGAAAGTCATTATTACTTGATTAGTAGTGTGATTATGTTATAATAAAAAATAAGAGTATAATCATTATCATTTAAATCTTTTCCCTTTAAAATGGGGGTTAACTATGGGCAAGGCTACATGAAAGATTTGACAAACTTCTCCTACCGGCTGAGGTCAACCCTCTCTTTAGTATCAAATTTTTGGCTGAGGGAACCATGTACAAGAGAGCAGCTTACCATAATCCTAAAAGACCAGTTGTCCTACAAATTAGAAGTCTAGAAGGAGAAAGATGACATATTTTCTATAGCAATTTACATTTAAGGCACAGATAAAGCCAAGAGCCAATAGAGAACACATTCCCCACCTGAGATTGATAGTGTCCTGTTCTTTTTTCAAGTACAGCTTAGTTGAACTAAGAAGTTCCGAACTGGATTTCTGCAATGATGCATGCACAAAGGCGGACTTATTTATTTATGTGATTTGTTGTCACCTGCATGCGCTTATGGTCAGAAGATGTATAATGTTATTGTTCACATGGCAATAGTTCTGATCTAGGAGAATATAGGGAGCATTTGATGTGTTGAACAAGGGCAAGTTTGTCTTTTATTTTGACTAGAATATTGCTATTCTTTCGTTTAATTTTAGCTCTCATTTACTTATTTGAATTGCTCAAAATTAGTTTTATTAAAGAGACAGTTATTGAAGACAAATAGGTCTTGGGAGATGATGATTGAAAAATAAGCAAGAAGGTTTTCATCCTGGATAATTTTGTTAACCAGAAGTTATAAAGAATAGTTGCTTTAATTTGGGTTAATATTGGGATACAAAATAGGGTTGGATAAATAGGTACGAGAATAAGAACCAAGATTTACTTAAATAAAGAATAGGTGCTTTGATTTGGGTTGATATTGGTACACAAAATAGGGTTGGATAAATAGGTGTGACGATAAGAAACAAGATCTACTCAAATACCTCTGGTCCTTTTTTTTTTGAGTTTCTTTCTTTCAACTAACAAATATATATTCATCCCCAGAAAATATTTTTGCACTAACTCAGACAAAACTCTTGAGACATTGACTAGATGATATCTTACCCTCGATCTATTCTAGCATTACACTTGATGCCAGAGCGACATCTAAATTGATCTTTGGGTCAGAAGTCCATATAGAAGCACAATTATGGAAAGCATTCGGAGGCTCAAGGTTAACGTGTCATGTATTCCACCAAGCACATAGCACTGACATAGGAGGAAGATGATGTTGTAAATGAAAATCGAAGTGCAAATGTTTCAGTTGCAAAGTCAGTATTGTATTCTCTGAGAAATATGGAACCTGTAGCATCACCATTTACAGAAAACTCCATATTGAAGAGGTGATGGGCATGATCAACTTGTCCAGTGTTTCATGTTGCAGAATTCAAGGAGGAAAGAAGAGCTTGAATATCTCTTCAACAAACAATGTATGGAAGGTGTGAATCGTGTGATTTCTGAGCGTGACATTATTGAGGGTGAAGAGATGGGGAGTTATTGCCAACCTCAAAACAGAGGGAACTTAAAATCAACCCATGAAGTATGGAAAAGATGTTGAGGTTGGTTTACTGTTTGACAATGCTACTGGCAGTACATCTACAGATCAATTACAGTAATTATTAGGATCAATTAGAAGATACCAATGAGGAACAATTGTGAATGCTTAAATAGAAAGACATGATCTATTTTCCTCAGTGTGTGGATTTGCAGAAACAAGGCAGGATCAAGTAAGGTGAGTCAGGTGACACATAACAAAACTATTTTCTGATTGTTGCAAGTGCAATTGTAGGTCCCTTGAACAGGCCATTGTTTGCTTATCTGCATCTTGCTTCTCTACTCTTTACTTTCTAGAGAGGCACTTTTTTGTTTTGCATGGATGCATGATTAATATGTTTAATACTCATTTGAGACTTATTGCGGTTTTAATAGTTTGGCGGCATCACTTTTCTCTTATGTATGCATGAACTTTTATGTTTGATACTCATTTGAAAATTATGAGGTTTTTAATATTCTGGCATCTTCATTTTAAAAAGTACTTTTCTTTCTTTATTTATTTAATCAATTTTCACACCTAATATATTTCCCTGCCTCCCAGTTTTGTAGATCTCCCAAACATATGTGCATCCATTTACAGTGTGGATCTCTGCGGTAGACTGCGTGCATTTCTTGTTGCATGTCCTCCTACTGGCCCGTCACCACATGTGGCAGAGCTTGTAATTGCAACTGCTGATTTTCAAAAGGATATTGCTAGCTGGAATATTTGGTAAGTTAATAACATGTTTTGTGATAATTTATTGATTCATTACTTATTATACTTGGCAACCTATTTTGTTTTTATGATCTGCATAGTCCCATTAAAGGAGGTGTTGATGCAAAAGAACTATTCCACCTTTATATCGTCTTATGGATTCAAGATAAACGCTTGTCATTGCTTGAAGCTTGCAAGCTAGATAAGGTATGATATTTGCTTGGTTTTGGTCTAATGTTTAGTTTTTTTTCTTGGATTCTTAGACTTGTACTTGCCAGTCTATCACAAAAGTATTCTTTGTAATGTTTAATGTGTTTTAATTAAAAAAAAATCAATCAGTATCCACAATATTTGCTCTTAAGTGAAATTTTGCCCTCTTATATCTTATATTATCATTAATAATTATAGAGTTATAGTTATTATTGGTTTCTACACTGCTGACAAAATATAATTTGTTTAAGGGACTGACACACCTAGAGGCCAGAGGCAAATCCTTTCCTGGTTCTATGACCAACACCATTTGAAGGTGGATTGGCCACCCATCCTAGGACTATTCCCACTATTCCAATTTAGCATGCGATCTAGGAGCCTTTTGATTTTCTTTTTGGGACTTCCCATGTACCTGTAGGAGTCAGCTCGCAGCTACTTGATTTGTGGTTGACTAGTCCTCAGATCATAGCAATTTTGGGCTCCAGGTGTTTCAAAGGGGTTTTGATGTCTGTTGTGGATCCATTCATTAGTGCTATTTTTTATTCTTCTTTTCCAACCTGCCCATAATTATTGACTAATGTTCAATTGATTCCATCTTTTAGGAAAGAGTTGCTAGAATTTCTTTTGTTCTATGATTGACATACATTGGTATTCATTGGGTAGTATTGTTTTTCACTATTTTTGTTGCTGTAGCTGATATAATATCTAGTATAATTAGTATATTAGGGTTTTTTTTTTTTCAAATTACAATGGAGACTTGTGGGTTATCGATAGTATTTGCATATTTGTTTGATACTTATATTTATGATAAACCAATGTGCAGGTGAAGTGGTCAGGTGTTAGAACCCAACATTTAACTACTCCATTTGTTGATGAAATGTATGACCGGCTAAGAGAGACCCTCAATGAGTATGAGGTCATTATTTGTCGTTGGCCAGAATACACCATTGTTCTTGAGAATGTACTTAAAACATTTATTTATTCCACTCTCTTGATTTTTCTTCTACTCATTTCTTTCTTGACTGCAAGTTTCAGGTTTTGGGTATTTACTTCGTTTGTTCCTTTGTTTTATTGCCTTTAAATTAAAGGCCATTGCAGATGTTGAGAAAGCAATTATTGAGGCTTTAGAGAGGCAGTATGCTGATGTATTGGCTCCTTTAAAGGATAGCATGGCGCCTAAGAAATTTGGCCTCAAATATGTGCAAAAACTGACGAAGCGGAATTCTGTGTGTCCTTATACTGTGCCTGATGAGGTTTGATTTTACATTTTAGTTTCACAGAGCTTGTATCACAATTCCACCTTACCCCTCTTAAATAATTTCTTTCCTCTGCTGTCAGCTTGGTATTCTTTTGAATACAATGAAAAGGTTGCTTGATGTATTGCGACCCAAGATAGAAGTACAATTCAAATCTTGGGGTTATTATATGCCCGATGGTGGAAATACTGTTGTTGGGGAGCGCTTGGGTGAAGTTACAGTCACATTGAGAGCCAAGTTCAGAAACTACCTTCAAGCAGTTGTGGAGAAACTTGCAGAGAATGTGAGTATATCTCCACAGTATTACAGCACGAGAATCTTATATCGACATATATTCTGGAAATCAATTAAAAATTAAACAATAGAAGAAATCTGAAGAACTAGAATGTATATTGATTCTATTATTCCCTTTCATATTACATCTTAGCTACATAATGTAGGAACATGATCCAGTTTATTTGAATCCTTTTAATATATTCCAGACTCGAGCTCAAAGTGCTACGAAGATAAAGAAGGTTATTCAAGATTCAAAGGATGTTGTGGTGGAGTCGGATATCCGCAACAGAATGCAGCCCTTGAAAGAACAGCTGATTCAGGCAATAAACCACCTTCATGCTGTTGTTGAGGGTCATGTATTTGTAGCATTATGCCGAGGTTTCTGGGACCGGATGGGACAGGTACATAATGATAAAATAGTTTTTGTTATCTAACTTTGTCTTGGGCTGATTGATTATCATTCCGTACCAATAATTGCCTTGTTGGAACAGGATGTACTTAATTTCTTAGAAAACCGCAAAGAAAACAGATCGTGGTATAAAGGTTCCCGTGTCGCTCTGGCTGTAAGTAACTTGTTTAGATTTTGAGAATGCTTGTCTTTCTTCTCCGCCCTCTACCTTACCTGCTTTTCGTTTTGGATTTAATTGTTTTTTTGGTTTTTCTTAGGTTCTGGATGACACATTTGCGTCACAGATGCAGCAGCTGCTTGGAAACTCACTGCAGGAAAGGGATTTGGACCCTCCAAATTCTATCAAAGAAGCCCGTTCAGTGCTGTGCAAGGATGCACCAAGTAGCAAGGACTCGCATTTCTACTACTAAGTCAAATGTGTATGCAAATTTGTCCTCTGATTCCATCAGTTTTTGGTAAATCCTGGAGAGTCATGGTGGCTCTTATTCCTAATTATAATTTTGAACCAAGAGATATTGCGGCGAGCAGATGACAAGGCAAGAGCATGAAGAGGATCATTCTCATCATAGAAAAGGCCAATTTGTATAGCTAGACATGGTCTTTGGGGGTGGACCAAATGGGAAGAGAAATATTAGGGCAGAAGGAAGATCATGCAGATGAAAGAACCTTGCAGCCTATCGGGTACTGTAAATAAGAGAGGATAATCTCTTGAGTTCTGGTGGTAACAGATCTTTGGTTGAGCCCCGTTTTTTTTGCTTGCTAATCTTATCTGTATGGAAAAAATAGTTTCAATTATATGTTCACTGAAAAGTAACCAACTGTAGATGTATCATGATGAAAATGCTACAACTATGTGAGAAATATATTATATGTATGTTTTTTATATTCGCCGTGAGGACAGTAGTATACATTTCTTGTAATAAAGCTAGAAATTATCGAAAACAGTTTGGGAGAGATATTGCCCTTCTTAATACGAATAATTATAAGTTATGCAATGAGATGTGGTGGTCGTCGAGGGCGATTATTACAATTTTGTATCCGTTTTGCTTCTGATTGTTGTTCTTCACCTTCTTGGTCGTCTCCAGTCGTATGTTGCCCGTATCCTAGTTACTCTTTTGGTTACGGCGAATTGCAAAAGTACAATACGGTTGTCAGTTGCCGTGCAATATTACTTTTTGACATGTACTTTGGCGATTCGCAGGTCGACTGAAAGTGTGAAAGTGAAGCACGTTCATTAATTTTGTGTTTGTTTAGATGGAAGTGTGGAAGTGTTGTTTCCATGTAAGATCTGGATATCTTGCACATTCCAGTTCGGTTCTAAATTGACTGGACGAGCTACTGAAAGCAAAAAAGTCACACCAATCTTCTTTTTGGCAGTTTAAATTTTTTACATGTTTGCAAACCAAATAATATTACAAACCCCTGAGAATTTGGTAGTCATTCACTTAGAATCTCACATTATGAGTAAAAATTTACAACCAGTACATATATACACAGAGCTGAACGAAGATGATTACAAGTCATTACAGCACAGGGTTGCTACAACTTTCAGAAGCTCGGTGGCAGTTTCTGTACAACTGAGTCTTCCCTAACTGAACAACGTTGAAACCTTCACGAGCTCAGAAGCTGTCGCCGTTCTCAGCAAGCATTGGAAGAATCCATGGTTTTGAGCATATTTGATGTATCAAATCTTTTTCAGCAAACGACAGCTCAAAGCTTCAAAATAAATTGGATATAACACGGCAAGACGACCAGAAGGCCCCGGAAGCTGCCCTTAATATTGTTGGATTGTGATACATTCTGAAAAAGAGTTCAATGAGAAGAGAGTAACAAACCACAATGAAAAAATAATACTTAGTACTAAACTTGCACTGTAACTAGTTCAAATATTTTCTTATAGCTAGTGAATTATGGCTGCATTGCTGATAGAAATGTACCAATTTATGTGAAAAGAGCCAGTACTTACCCAATTGCAGTTGCACCCCAGGATGCAACATTGTAAATTACGATGCTTCCATCCCACGCCTTGCTGATCTTACTCTTCTTTCCTTTTGCAGAGAATGTTTTGCTCAGTGCTGCATGGACCAATAAAAATAATAGACAAGACAATCCAAGTGATTCAAACAATTATTATTATCTATCAGGGATAAACTTATATACCAATAATATAGCCATCATTTTCAGAGAGAGAGAGAGAGAGAGAGAGAGAGAGAGATGATAAAACTTACCTTCCTGAAGTTGATTGGGAGTTATATCCTACAAAAGAAAATATGTTCCATCAGAAATCACACATGCAAGCTGTAATGACAGAAAACAAAGCCAATATAGGAAAAAAATGACACATGCAGCTAGTTCATTCTAAGAAACCTCTAAAAGAAATATGAACAGCTAACTTTTGTCAGTTTATCTAAACTCTAAAACAAAAAACCAACTAATGGAATCATATGACAGGACTGTCCTCAATAGAAATAGTAACTCAGTGGCTCAATGTAATTCATGCAGGGGCGGACCCACTGGTTGGCTGGGCCGGGCTACAGCCCGGCCCAGTTTTTCATATATTGCCTTAAATCTTTTTTTATCTCCCATATATTGCCTTAAATCTCCTTTTATTTTGGTTTTCTTTTGGCAAATTTATTTCAAGTTCTACCCCTGATTTAGTGGAGAATATTGTTTTATTCTTTTGACAATTCATATAATTCATAAGCATAAGTTACAAAAAGTTGCAGCTCACCCTAAAATTTATTCCTAGTTCCGCCACTGAATTCATGTATACATGAAAGGTTGCAAGTGCTATAGTTTATGCACTCATAATTTCCATCTAGTTCCATCACAATTTCAATGAAATAAGACTAAACATAGCCTTCTCCACGGAATGAAGAACATACCAACATTATAAAAACAAAAAGGCATAAATCAACTAGAAAACCAAAATTTAATGACCAAGTAAAGACCTCAACATACTTTAGTTTCGTTTAGTGATAAGAGATATGCAGCCATGAAGCATGCAATCGCCTCAACTATGTCCTCTTTGCTAACATGAACATAATCATCTTGTTCCGCGTCGATATTATTATCTTCCCATAAATCTTTAGAATTGATAATGTCCCAAGATGCACAATCCTCTACCGCTACAAAAAGATATCACCTTGAGAAAGTAATCGGAAAAGATGTAGATAAAAACGTATGACTCACCATACTATTTCTCTGAAAATCAGATAATTAAGGTGGTTAGAGGAGATATTAAAGTTGTGGTCTCAGTCAATCTAAGAAATAATTGAAAACGGTAGATTCATTTGCATACCAGAGATATTGTGAGAAACTGACACATGGATGTTCCCAAGCTTTTCAAGAAAGTCATGTGATTCAACTTTAGACTTCAGTAGTTCGCGTAGCTGCTTGACAAGAGGAAACACTCAATTTTTAATGTAACATTTAGATGTTTTAACATTTTCTAGAACAACAATCCAACAATTAATTATAATGAAGATATATTAATATATATGCAACGGTAATATATTCTTTAACTATCTAAATTATTTTATGCATCTATCTGTCAAGTTGTGCAGTGATCTCGTTCACTTCACAAAGTGACAACTATTCAGCCCCTGACCATGCGAGGCAAGCCAGAAATCACATGCTACCCAAAACTAGGGGTGCAAATGGGTCCGGTTAATACGTAACCAACCCGAACTTTCAGTTGGGTCTCACTTATGCTGGGTTGGGTTGGTCATGGGTTGGGAATTGCCAACCAGAAAAAAGTTCAGGTTTGACCCTTCGGGCAACCCGACCCAATCCGAATCAATAACTTTTATTATATAAATACATAATATGTATGTAATATAGCAGTATAATAAATATATACAAATCCATAAATACACACACACACATACACTAAAATTATTTACCAATACAAACCCTAAATTCCTAAATCTTCCCCAAATCTAAAAAGCTTGCTCGCTTCTTCTTCCTCCTCTCTCACCTCTCTCCATTCGCCGCCTCCTCCGGATCGCCAACGCCAAATCCTCATCGACCCAGAGCTCACCACTTCGCATCTGCTGGCATTGCCGCGTTGTCTCTCTCATCCTCTTTCGCTCTCAACCTCTACAGCCCCATCCCTGTTCAAATCTCATCCACCACCAACGCCTTCTTCACCCCCTCCCCTCTCCGCCCTTCGTCGACTCGCTGCATCTCGACCCGACTTAGCCCAACCCGAACCAAATCACATCGGGTTGAGTTCGGGTTGGAATCGGGTTGGGTTCATGTTCGCACATTACGTCCTTTGTTCGGGTTTGGGCATGGGTTAGCCTTCAACCCGACCCAACATGACCCAATCACACCCCTATCCAAAAAAAAATAAAGCTTTAGTTTTGTGGTTTTGCACAGACCTTGATGCATTAATTGCAAACCATTTTCACAAGGTTTGAATTTTGCAATGTTGAAAAAATTGATATGTGTCGGCCACATCATATTGGATTTGATCTAGCCGAAACCACCAATACCACAAATACTGGAAGATAACAAGTAATACAAGAGATCTAGGTTTGAAGTACCAAAAGGTGGTTTGATCGTGTTATATTAGGGAAAGATGGAAAAAGAAATCAGTGAATAGAAAGTGTGCGAGTAAATCAACTTTATTTATCATCATTTAGCAATCAAAAATTTCAAAGTGACAATACTAGTTGTCAAAAAAGCTTTAAATCATTATTTTTTTAGATCCAAAATGGAAATGCAATCAATTAGAAAATAATTAATAATAGAGTTGAGTCACTGGTTGAATTAATCTTTTTTATATTTAATCTAATCCAATATAATAAACCAGATCATATTGGATTAACCTCTTTATCTTAATAAACCCTTTTTATTATATAGATTTTAACCTCTAAATCAGGTTTCAACTATATTATTAAGTTAAATCAAATCTATTTCAGACCATAACTCCTTTGATATTATTAGAATTAACTAAACATATTCAATAATCAATTAAAAAATAAGTTTAAGCTTGAATTTCTTAAAATTTTAATTTCTCTAGTTATTCAAATAAGTTTGATTAATAATTTAAATACCATATCTCTTTAAAAATTATTGTTGCTTCAAGTATTAGTCATGCTTCAATTATTAGATTATGCATGGCTCAATCCAAACCCCAATGTAATCTTCCATCAATTATTTTAAAAAAAAGCATCCCAAAACATTCTCAATTGTCTTTACTATTTTTTTTACAATTTTAATTAATTTTAACTTTTTTAAGCGCCATATAACAACAATATGATAATTCTATTACCATGACATATATGCAAAGATACTAATGTTATTTTTTTAAGGCATAGAATAATAATCCCAAAACTCATTAAATCAACAACACAAAAAAGGCAAACCAAAACTATTGCCACCACCAAGATTTCAAACCTGGATTTTTCATTGCTTAGAAAAATCCTCTACCAATTACATGAAATATGAATAGAATTTGAGATTGGCTACAACTCCAATTTCAGCTTTACCTTCAGTCTCACGCTTATAAGGCATGTTTCGTAAGTGAGCATGAGAGCATTTTTTAATCATGATTAATTGAAAATGCTCACCCACAATTTTAAGCCACAGAATAATGACTGCAAAACTCCTTATAACAACGACACAAAAAGGCGAACCAAGACTGTCGAAAACACCAAGATTTCAAACCTCGATTTTCATTGGTTCAAAAAATCCTCTGCCAATTACATGAAATGTGAATAAAATTTGAGATTGGCTACAACTCCAATTTCAACTTTACCTTCAGTCTCCAGTTTGTAGGACATTTTCATAAGAGAGAAGGAGAGAATTTAAACATGATCAAAGAGTGAATGCTCACCCTTCAAGTTCAAGTTGGGCAAGATCTTTTTCAGAACATAAGTACACACTGCCACCTAGTTTTGGTCACTTGCAATCAGCTGCCATAGTACTACTGAATATTAATCCCGGCTAACTGATGACAATAATCCTCTATGTATATACAGGCATGCTAACTGATGACAATAATCATCTACGTATATACAGGCATGCTAACTGATGACAATAATCATCTACGTATGTACAGGCATGCTATCATATCATATATTATATGCTTCACATAAAATTTTATTTTGTACAAAAGAAGTATGTCATACCCTAGTATTGCACAGATAAGTTACATATATTTGAGTGATAGCCCTCCTTCATCCTACATTGAGGATCCGGTTGCTAGTGATCTTGCTAGACTCTAGTTGTTTTTGCTGGCTCTGTCAATCAAGACACTTGTATCTGTTGTTCGTCTCAATCTGCGGCCTTCTTTCCTACTAGCTTGCCACAACTTACGATCAAGGCATTGAAATCTTTGCACTCCATAGTCCTTTTTATCACAGAAAGCCAACATCAGCTATTGCTGAAGGCTTCTCTTCATTATAGCTTGTTGCATCCAATACTCAAGAAGGCACCTATTGCATCCAGAACTCAAGAAGGCGCCCTCATTCGCTGTTCTTCACAGTCCTCAATGCAGCCAGCTATAACCTGTTGCTGCCAAACACTTTCTTTTCCTTCTAGGATTTTCCTGTTGGCACCTAGATTTTTTGTTTTTCACGGTCCATAGTATGGTCAACTAATATCCTGTTGCTTCCGAAGAGTTTCCTTCCTCATATCTACAGTCCACAGCTCCCTCTATCACTACCAAGAGACTTCAAAGCTCTACCACTCCTGTCACGTCACTGAAATAACTATGAATCACTTAACGTTGATAGTCATCCATGCCGCACAATCACTCTTTTATGACTAAAGACTGTCACTGCCGTTGAAGATGTATCATGTTTCCAAAAACTATTCATGTATCATATTTCAGTACTAAAGGCTGTCACTTGCATCCCACTTGCTTTGTTGATTAAAAGAGCAATTAATCAGGCGAAGTCTCCAATCTGCATAGCTAACAATGCCCGAAGCCACTTCTTCAATGGCCCTTTCCTTTTTTCCTGATCAATTGGCCAATTAGCACTGCCTGGAGGTATTTTCGCGTTGAATGCTAACCAAAATACCTAGTATACAGCATCTGCAACGTCATTCTCTGTCATATTCCCTTAAACTCCCAAGCAGTTGCTTCTGAACCAGTCGCAATTGCATAAGCTTGTGTCTCCTTACTTGGTTTCTATGTAAGAGCATTGACCTGCACTTTCAACATAATGCTTGTTGCTTTTGCCGAATTGGCACCACTTTGCACCTCTATTGCAACTGGCATCAACCTCAGCCTACTGTCACTCCCATTAGTCACCACCTGGGCCATCAACATTTCCTCCTAATGCATCCTTCCCATCTCTAAGAGGTGTGGAGTTAACTAATGCACATCCTCTTAGGGGCTTTTTGTTTGCTGAAAGTGGGCGAAAGAGGCTTTTTGTTTGCTGAAAGTGGGCGAAAACTGAGTCCCCCTGCGGTGACATTTGCGTCCCACAAGCTTTCCCTCATCTCTACTCTGTTTGTTTGGTGTGAAAATGAGAAAAGTGTGTGAGCCCCTCGTGGAACCTAACTGTTTTAACACTATATACTGTGCCACAATTTCGAGCTAAAAGCTCAAAAAATGTCTGAAAACTCAATACAGGAGTGGGGACCCCACACACTTTTCCTTTCTTTGTTTTCCAACGGCCACAGATCCGGTTTGGCTCATGGAAACCAGACTCGCGAAAAATGCAATGGGGCCCGGTGGTGCCAACTTTTGGAAAACGTTTTTTTGCACTGTACATGAAATTTGTGAAGATGGGACCCACAAATCAGTTTTCAGGACAAACAAACGGCCAGAGAGTAAAAACACGGTAGGGCCCACATTGTTTGGGGACGAGGGACGCAGTTTTCCGCCACTTTTGGGGCAAACAAACAGGGCCTCGGTAAACTTGTTCTACGAACTCGATCGAGAGTTTTTTCAAATTTAAAAAATTCATCAAATAAAATTTTTGGGTGCCAAAGATCAATCAAGATGTTGATATGAAGGAAGATGTGGTACATGAGTCAAAAACCAATCACGGTGTTGATGGATTAAGAAGTACAATTCAAGGACCAAACAAATTTCGAGTACATCAAATTAAGAAATCCATAGAAGGAGAAGCTATAATCTACATCCCAAACTAAATATTCACATAAATAAAATAAGGTTTCATACCTCGTCAGCCGATGGCGGAGCTCTCGGCGACGAGGCGTCGACCTCGTCTCCGTTATCGCCGCCGCTGGCCTGATCCTGGATCTCATCGGCGTTCTTGAGGAGCTCTAGGGTTTTCTGGCACTGCTCCAACACCAGCCTCATCGTTTTCCGCTGCAATCTCACCCGATCGTCCATTGCAGAGAGAAACCCTAGGGGACGGCGAATCGAGAGAGGAAGAGGAGGGATTTGAGTACAAGAATTGATCTCCAACAAGTAGGAAGCTCCCTTTTCGCTTTCACGACGACAATGAAATTATTGGGATTTCGTTGGATTGCACGTGCAAGGCACGTGCCGATGATCATAGCCCAGACTGTCTTCCAACTTTGTTAGTTTGTTATCCGTAATAATTAACTATTTAATGTTCATAGATAATATTATTAAAATAATTAATGACCATAATTAATTACTAAAACTTTCTAAATAACTAATGTTCATAATAAATATATGACCATTAATTTATGGAGCATTTAGCTACACCTTTCTATGTCAAATCGTAATTAGAAAAAAAAACTCAGCTTCATAATTTTATTCACTTCGGCCACCTCTTTTTTTTAAACTAATCACGTGTGCCCACATGTCAAACGCAGAAGCACTTTTTAGCGGCGAAAGACGAAAATGCTCGCGTAGTAATCACTTCAAAAATGCAGACCACTTCGAAAATGTGGACTGCTGGTACAAGGGAGTGCGATTGCGACTTTGTGAAGACAGTGGCTTCAACTTCGGAACTCTCCGCAATTGCGATTGTGACTTTGTGAGAGTGCCTGGTTGCAGCCCTCATGGTCATAGTCCTAATTTTGAGGATTGATACTCATAATAAGGACTGTGACCATGGCTCCCCGCCCTTTCCAACCACCACGGCGGACTGCTGGTATATAGAAGATAGCGAGCGAGGTTGCAGTTCTTACAAAATGGCTTGTTTCTGAGTCTTTATTGGAACTACGAGCAAAGTCATAGTTCTTATAAAAATGGCTTGTTTTTGAGATTTTCATTAAGATTGCGACGTCATAGTCCTCATAAAAATACATGTTTCTGAGACTTTTATTGGGACAACGACTAAAGTCACAGTTCTCACAAAAATGCATGTTTCTGAGGCTTTTATTGGGACTTTGACCAAGGTCGCATTCCTCACAAAAAATGCAGACCACTTCGAAAATGTGGACCACGAAAAATGACCAATTTCTGAGTCATTATGAGGAATACGATTATGATCACAGTCCCAAAAAAAAAAAAAAAATCTCACAAGAATACCTGTTAATGTTTTGTCGCGGTCCTCTTTATTAAGACATCGATCATGATCACAGTTCTCATAAAAATGCACGTTTTTGTTTTTTTAATACATCATGATTGCAGTCCTTATCAAAATACAATTTCCCAGCCTATATTGCGACCATGATCACAATCCTCACAAAAAGATTCCTCACGAAAAAGGAGGATTCCAAAACCCTAATTCACCAAAAATTGACATCATGATCACAGATCTTCACAGATATTAAGGGCCAAAAAAACAATCACATATCTTCACAGATATTAAGGGAAAAAAATGATCACAGATATTTGCAAATAAGAAGGAAAAATAAAAAAGAAAAGAAAAGAAAAAAAATTCACGTGGTTTGAAGAAGATGACATGCTCAATGGAAGAGGCAGACAGATTCGCGAGATGTCGATGAAGAGCGAAACGATGAAGATGAAGAACAACAATAGATTAAAAAGAAGAGGGCCAACGAATAAAAGATTGGAGAGATGAAGACGAAGATCAACGAGAAGAGGAGTCTAAATATGAAGAACGATAAAATTGGAATTTAAAAACAGATCCTAAATGACGGATACAGTTGACATGGATGAGGTTGTAGCGAATAAAATATGAAGGCGAGTTTTTTTCTAATTATGATGCAAAGTGGTTGGTTGTAGAGAAATTTTCCTTAATTTATACGCTTATATGTATAATAAGAAAAATAATATATTGAATGCATATACATTATTATTAATTATTTTAGTACTCTAAGATAACTAAGTCACAGTTAAATATTATAAAATATTTATTGTCTACAATTAAATATTAATTAAATAATGCATTTATATCACTTTAGTTAAATATATTAAATTAAGTAATGTCTATAATTAAAAATTAAATAGTTCTAAGATAACTAAGTTTATAATTAAACAGTACAAAATATCTATTGTCTATAATTAAATATAAATAGAATAACTTATTTTCAGTAATCTAATAACTAATATCATCAAATAAACCAATCAATACATTCTAGAAAATCTGTCTGAAAGTACACCTAGAGGGGAGGTGAATAGATGTAATGCTAATCAACTGCGGAAATGCAACAATTAAAAATGAATAGTGCAAACGATCAACTTAAATCAAGAAGTGAAATCAAATTCTCAGTTAAGGGCTCTAGAACTTCTGCTCTATATTCCTCTAGATAAGAATTGAGGTGCTCAATTACCTTCTTGATTGAAAGAAGAAAACCGACAGTTAGAATGATGCACTAGATGGAATAACAAGTGAAATGAAACTAAAATACAAGTGCAAGCAATAAAGATAAGCAAAAACACAAGTGCAAGCAATTTAGATAGACTAAGAGTAAGAGAGAAAGAAATTGCAAACACAATGGATTTGTTTCGAGGTTCGAACACCAAGCTCTACGTCACCGCCTTCACCGCGTAAAGGATTTCACTATCCATGTGTGATCTTCCATAAATGAACTTTCACAAAGAAATTACAAGGTTTATACAAGATCGGAGGATATAACTCCAATGCTCAATCCTCTACATAAGAGGTAGCACAAAACCAATGAAGTTAACAATCTCTTAGTAACCACAAAAGTCACAAACTCTCTCTTTATAACTTCTAGGGTTTTGAATGAAGAAATGAAGCTCAAAAAGTGTGTGAGAGTAAAATCAATGAAGAGAGTTATCTTTGAAATTTGAAAACTTCAGTGAAAGATTGAGATTGAAAGCACTTTGATTTCAAAACTTGAGAATTAAAAACTTGATTTTTCTTGAAGGCAATATCTTAAAATTGAATTTTCTTTAAAAAACTTTGTAAAACTTGTTCTCTCTCTTTCAACTGACACATATATATAGGCAATAGATAACACATTTAGAAGAGAGACCAGAGTTTAATCCCAGGTGATTAGGCCAAAGGAAGTAAAAATAGCCGTTTTAAAAATCAGAAAAAACTGTCAGATTTGAAAATTATAGTTGTTACTGTAGCAGACCCACGTTGTCTGTCGACCGGCCGGTCGATGACAGTTGATCAAAAAATAACCGTTATAGGCTATCGGTCGACCGGACAGTCGACCAAATAAAACAGAAAGTCTTGACAAAGCGTCGGTCGACCGCTCGACCGACCGATGGGTTAAAACATAAAATACCAAAATAGATGATCGGTCGATCAGGCGGTCGGTCGAACAATCCAATAAGTCTTGATATATATGTCAGTCAATCACTCGGTCGATCGATTTACGTGCATAAGAGCTAAGTGACTGTGCGCACATTTGGTCGACTGAGCCTGTGTACAAAACACTGAGCATAACTGGCGATCGACTGACCAAGCCCAAAAATCAGCGTAAACAACAATTTTGAAATAGAACCCATTTTTGAAATATATGTATAAGTGTACAAGATGTTTCGCTAACATATGGGTTCTAAGAAAACTTGTATAAAGCTGGTTTAAAAATCAAGGGAAAATATAGACCAGAAATAATATGTATCTTTTGAAAAATTAGTTAGAATAAAAATACCGAAAACAAAACTTGTTTTTTGAAAATGTGTGTGTGTTCTTTGAGCATCAATTCAACACCAAACTAGACATACTATGGTCTTACAAGAGAGATTACAAATGCTTCAAGTCTTCATCAAGGAGGGCTTCTCCGAAGCTTGAATCCCTTCTTTGAATTAACTTGATCTCCTCAATCTTCCTTATGAAAAAGAATAATCTTCTTCCAAACTCTTTATACTAAAAACTTAAAAACACTAGGACTTGATTAGTACCTTATACCTTCATGTGGTTTGCATCATCAAAACAAGAACTAGGGGAGTGTACCCTTGGGTTAACGATCTCTCCCTTTTTGATGATGACAGAACACACGAGTTATCTAAAACATTCAAAAAAGCTTAGAAGGCTCCCCTTGAAATTATGTTTATTTATCAAGTTCAAATATTCATGACTAAAGATATGTAAATATTAAAGTAAGTCATATGCGTATATGAATAAGTTTTGATAATGTAGAACATTATGCATAAACGGGCCAATCTCCTTTCATGCCTCCAACCACCAATGAATAGATGCCAATAATAAATATTAGAAACATTGCATACAAGCATGAGAATGGATAAGAGTTTCATAACTCAAACTCAAATAATTCATTAAACTTCTCCCCTTTTTTGTCATATATAAAAAAAGGATCCCAACTATCAATTGAAAATAGTATATTTTAAAGTTTATATGATACCAATTAAAAAATATACAAAAAAGAATGCCAACTTTGAAAAAAATTAAACATGAATACCAACTTTGAGAACAACAAATGAAAACTTTATGAATCCATAATGCAAACATTCAACTCGTCATAGATGAAAAAAGTCCTATTATAATCAAGTGATTTCGTGAAAATGTCTGCTAATTGAAAATTGGTAGAAGCATAATCAATTTCAATATTATCTTTCTCATAATGATCTCTATGAAAGTGATATCGAATCTCTATATGCTTAGTCTTACTATGTTAATTTGCATTCTTGGTCATATGAATAGCGCTAATATTATCATAAAATATTTTGATATGATCATAATGCAAATCATAATCAATGAGAGTATGTTTCATCCAAAGGATTTGTGCATAACAAGTCCTGGTCGCAACAAACTCCGCCTTGGCGGTTGAGAGGGTTACAGAGTTTTGTTTCTTAGAAGACCACGAAACAAGTCAATTTCCAAGAAATTGGCAAGTTTTACTAGTGCTTTTCCTATCCACTCTACAACCAGTATAGTCGATATCCGAATAACTCATCATTGAGAATTGTCCGGTCTTTGGATACCATAAGCCTATTTCAATAGTGTCATTAAGATATCTGATAATGCGTTTTACCGCAATTAAATGAGACTCTTTAGGACATGATTGAAATCTAGCACACAAACAAACACTAAACATAAGTCTGGCCTACTAGTCGTCAAGTAAAGCAAACTACCAATCATACTACAATAAAGTTTAATGTCAAACATTTTTACTTTGTTCATTTTATCAAGCTTGGTTTGTGGTAGCTATGGGAGTCTTGCCAATCTTCGCATCTTCCAAAATTCTTGATAAGCTTTATTGTATACTTGGCTTGATTAACGAAGATCCCATCACTTCTTTGCTTGATTTGGAGTCCAAGGACGTAGTTGAGCTCTCCCATCATACTCATTTCGAACTCTTTTTTCATGCATAATTCTAAATTCTTGACAAAATTTCATTAGTAGACCAAAAATAATATATTAAAAACATATTTGTACTATTAAGATATCATTGTCTACATGCTTTATAAATAAGATAGTGTCAACTTTTCATTTAATAAAATCGTTTTCAACAAGAAAACAACTAAGTCTTTCAAACTATCTCTTGGAGCCTACTTTAAACCATACAAAGACTTTTCAAGTTTGAAAACACATCCGGATGTGTAGGATCAACAAACTCGGAGGGTTATTTAACATACACCTCTTTTTCGATGAAACCATTCAAAAATGTACTTTTAACATCCATTTGAAAAAAATAAAAATTCTTAAAAGAAGCAAAGGCATGTGTCATCCACATGACTTCTACTCGTGCTACGAGTGCAAAGGTTTTCTCAAAATCGAAACATTCGATTTGGGTGGGTGTAACTTTGGGCCACTAACTTTATTCTTAATAACATTTTCTGACTCATCCAACTTATTCCTAAATATCCATTTAGTATCAGTAGTTAGTCTATCATGGGGCCTGCGAACAAGATGATAAACTTGATTGCGCTCAAATTGATTGAGCTCTTCTTGCATGACAAGCAGCCAATATGAGTCGCCCTCGACCTCAAGGATGTTCTTGGGCTTAATATGAGAAATGAATGCAAAATGACCACAAAAGTCATGGAGTTTGGAGCGAGCAATTACTCCTTTGAATACATCACCTATGATGAGATCCTTAGAATGACTTATAGCATATCTTCGATCCTTTGAAAGTGGTTGAGTTGGTTCCACTTCAACATCTTGGACTTCACCATTTGAATTTGCCTTGACTTGTCTTTATCTTCTTAAGCCGGCGAGTCCTTCAAAGAAATTTTTTCATTGCATCACCTAAGGAATCAATTTCTACAATATTCTTTACAAGAGTATTAGATTCCTTAAACTTAACATGCATAGACTCTTCAATAATCAAAGTTAGTCTATTGAAGACTTTATAGGTCTTACTAGTATTTAAATACCCAACAAAAAATAGCTTCAAAAGATTTGGACAAAATTTCCTAAATTACCATTAGTATTCAAAACAAAGCATTTACATCCAATACTCTTAAAATAGGAAAATTTTGGTTTTCTCAAGTAATCAATCTCAAATGGGGTTTTTGAAGTATTATTGCAAAAATATACTCTATTTGATATGTAACATGAGGTATTTACGGTCACGGTTCATAGATATTGAGGGAGTCTTATTTGTTAATCATTGTCCTAGCTATCTCTTGGAGAGTGAGATTCTTCTTTTCAACGACTCTATTTTGTTGTGGAGTTTTAGAACATGCAAGTTCATATTTGATTCCATTTTCTTCACAATAAGTAATAAAAGAGTGGTTTACAAACTCACCACCTCTATCACTTCTAATGCACAAAATCAGAAAATCTTTTTCTTTTTCAATCCTTTCTCGAAAAACATTAAAATGCGAAAAAGCTTCATCTTTATGTTCTAAAAAAAAGGGATGAGTATCATATTTTCTCTCTCTAGTAAATGTTTTTTTATTTTAAAATTCTTTTCAAAATAGAGGTCTCTAACAAATGTTATTTTTTTATTATTTCAAATTTTTCTTGACATATGAATGTAAATATTATGGTTAGAATTTTGGGTATTGTAACATTTTTTACTTTCTTCTTGACACATGAATATGTGAGAGAGAGAGAGAGAGAGAGAGAGAGAGAGAGAGGTTAACGGCAATGAGAAATTTTAGATATGTAATCATGAAGAGCAGACATGTTTTTAATTCTCAATTCTCTATCTAATAATTGCTACTTGTTCATTTTAAATTTTTTTTTTTCAAGATAAAGATATAAGTGCATGGTTAAATTTCAAAGTCTATTAATAGTTTGTTAATGGATAGATAAATTTAATTGCTACTTGTCCATTTTAAATTTAAGAGCGCGGGCCTAAAAGTGGCCCGATTTCTACCGTGTAGTTCACTTAATTGCCGTGCTTGTTGGGGTCAAGAAAATTAAGACGAGCTTACATGACTCCGATTGAGCTCCGTGCATTTCCAACCCCCTACACAACAAATGCCATCATCAAACGCACATCAAATTCCAGCAAAATGTCAAATACACATCAAATGCTTTTCAAGTATTTCTATGTTTCATATATTTGGCAATGTGGATTTATAAACCTAAAATTGGGAGGAAAAAGATCTCCAGTTGGTAGCTGCTGCCGCAAGACAAATCCTGAATCTGTAGATCCATGCTGAGAAGTGACAAGAGAATGAAAAGGAGTTGAACAAAAGTTGAAGACTTGAGAACTGAAAAACAGACAGCAATTAAGTGTTGATTTCACCTTGCCAACTGGCCGCCCTACAAAACACACATTAGCAGCAAAAAATAGTTCAAGCAGGGGACAGAAGCTACACACACACACACAGCCCCATGATTCATGTTTAGAGGGGAAAAATGCTGCAGGCCCCTAACACGTGCAGACAGCACGCCACAACTCCATAATTTGGTGATTTAAGAGAGAGAAACTGCGAAGGCCCTTTCAGTTTTGATGCTGCAATTTCATATATACAGTATTCCAATAAACAGTAAGGCCTTTAACCCTAACGACTGGTTACAGGCTCATCTTCTCCCCAAAGTTCATACACGGACACATCAATTCCTCTTCAGTTAAACCTTCCTGACACTGGAAACACACATAGGCCGTGAAGGATTCTTAGTTAACATTAACTTTGCTAGCCCAGAAGATATCCAGTTTTTTACAATTATCGGCGGCCTAGAGTTTGATATCAGTATCACCATCACAAAAGACTAAGAACAGCTATAATTATCAACAAATGTCAGCCACAAATACTGCTGAAAATGTGCGCAACAAGATAGGAAAAAAAAGAAGATGATGATGATTTGCCTGCATATGTGGCGAAAACCAACATTACAATCAATATGGCTGTGTGTAACGCCTGGGGCATAATAAGAAGGATCACGACCACGAGAGACACAGTAGTTTACCCAGAAGCATTTGCACTGCACAGGTCGAAAAGGCAGCACGAATGACGAAGAATCCGAATTCACATTACAGGCAGCAGCTTTTCTTTCACACGCGAAATTAGCTTGAATGTCTCCTCTGCTTGTACCTGTTGACGAATATCAGACCTCGAGGCTCTGTCTGGATGGAACCTCAGCAAGGCTTGTTTATAGGCAGCATTAACCTGCCAAACACGTAATGCGCGTACGTCAATCCACCAAGAAATTATCAGTTCAACATATATTCAGATTCACATAGTAAAGCATCAACATTCAGCATATAGTACAAAGCATGCATAAAGTAATCCACAACTTGCCACCTAACCCTCCACTGCAACTGCCTCTTCTTTCAACATGACCTTTTGTCACAGCTCACTCAAATCACCCACCCAGTTGAGTTCCACTTCTCCCAGACTTTTGGACCTAAAAGTTTTTAACCCAAGCGCTTCAAGTGCCACCACAGATAATAAGAGCATCGTTCACATCCTATATACCAAGGTTTCAAATAGTATATGAGCAAGGCTGTGAGCACATAGCACATAGAGATGCAATAGGTGGAAACCTGAATCCAATCTGGACACCATAATTACCCTCCTCAACCATAATGATAACTTTGGAGTTCTGTAGTGGTGGCAGGGACTTCAATGATTACGTAACCAACTTTAAGCAGAGCTCTGTACGTGATGCTTGAAAATAGAAAATGTGCTAAAAGCCCAAAATTAAAAAGCAAATGACCTCTAATAAGATTGAAACAACCTCAAATTTCCAATATAATTTAAAATTGCAAAACTTAATAAAGGATACATGTTTTTTACAATGAACCAACAATATATGGTCTTAATTGATAACCCATTAGAAAATAACTTAAGAAACATGAACAAAACTCATTGGACCTGTTCAGCGTTTAACACATGATACCCCCTTAACATAGCATCATGGAGCCCCCATGATAGCTAATGGCAGCACCTGTGGCAGCTATGTCGGGCAACATTCCTACTGAAAAAGCAGGCCCTCGACTGCCACAGCCATTTAAGGTCATCATAACTATGGCATAGAAAGCGGAGGTCAAACCACAAGGCAACCGTCATCTAATACAATAGCCCACGCCTTCTTAGTTCTTAACCAGTCATCCTCCATGCAGATGTACACCTGCTTCTTGTTTCTCCATGCATGTCCACCTGTTTCTTGTCTCACTGTTGTCTGATACTATTTTTTGTGCCGAAATATCATGAGAAATTGAAAAAGTTTTACCGCACCTACAATCTAACTTGCCCCAAAAAACTGATGTCGTAAGCCAGCAAAGGATGCAACAGAGGCCTCGCAATTTCCCCTAAAAAAATGGGGTATTTTAGGGAATGGGCCGAGCGATCCATTGAAGAATTCCCAGCCCACCGCTCACCGAGTCCTGCCACTCATATGGACTGTGAGCGGTCTTCTTCTCCTCGGGCAGCAGGGGGAGTTTCTCAGGGGAGCGGCGGGGGGCAGCAGTTTTGAGGCTTCTCCTTGACCACCAAAAACATACTCTAAATCACAGCAAATGAGAGTCTGCACTCGAGAGGATGCGATTGCAAAGGTTCAGGTGGCGCTTCGAGGGACGCAGTCGGCTGCTATCACCGCTGATCAGGATCTTTCTACTCCGATAAAGACGTTAGCTAAGAGGAAGGGCAAAAAACTAGGTAACAGTACTGCTTTCTCCAAGCCCTGCCCCAAAGTTTTCAAAATTGGCAAGAAATCCAAAGGAAATTGACTCAATGGCTTCCCTCTCCTGACACTTAATGTGGAGGATCTGGATGAAGAGGACTTGAAGACAGTGATTTTGGTTGAAGATCAACTCCCACTAGGAGTAACTTGATCTCTGTAAATTTGTTTTTCTTTTGTTGTAGTTGACTAGCAAAAAAAAAAGGTTCAAGCTCAATGCCCAAGAGCGAATATCTCAGTTGACAATATGAAGCAATACAACACCTACCCTCCTCCAACTATAAGAGTAAAGCTTTCAGCCAGAGAACTAAGAGGTAAACGTAGGAGAATAAAATTGTGGCTCCAGAAGCTGGACCCACCATCATCCCTCAATCCTTCGAATACTTTTTCATCATAAGACTACAGTGTGACCAGCATGAGTAGAGGTAATCTAGGATTATAGGGGTGGGGTTGAGGTGCATGACTCACACGAGGACTAACCAGGTGTTAGGCCTTAAGCTCACGACTTTGCCTCTTCCCCAAGTGTCCTGGCTTAGGGTTGGTAATCACTAGTTGGTGTTGGTTGTCGCTCTGGGCTTCTACCCTTCTTTTGTGGACTAGGGCCTCTTTTCAGTTTCATTGTAGATCTGGGCCGTTTGTCTACCATAATTGTAGTCCTTTTTCTTTCTTTTTTAACAGCTTGGCCCTTGTCCTAAGGCAATTTGGTAAGTTCCTATGGGGTCTCTTTGCATCTACAAGTAGCAATAACTTGAGTGTAAGGATCAAGACCATGCCTCCCGCCATATAATTATTAACCTAAACAAAACGCATGAGGTCACACTCAAATAGAACCACTAGAGCACCCCCAATGTGGACTTCTCAGATGTCACTCATCCTAGTAATACAATCTCCGAAGTATACTTAACCAATGAGCTTTTCCCGTGGTTCACCAAAAATGCTAGATCCAGAGGTACAGCCTGGCGGTCATCAGACATATGATATGCCAACACTTTCTTACCACACATTCAACTAGAATCTGGTGTTTGCATTCTAACTCCCTCTTTTAAGGTGAGATCTATCCTTCTATTTATCATCCATGATATTAATTTCTTTATAACTTTCACATGGTCTTCCCTTTCAACACTATGATAATCAAGCGATCCATCCAGATGACCCTCCAAAACCCAGGCAATTAGAATTGGCAACATGTTGTTGAAAGATAAGCACCGCCAATGTAAAAAATTGCATCATGCATCATTATGTGATTGATAAATGGGTAACCCTGTTGCAGCCATAAAGTAGCGTACAGGATACCACTCATTTAAAAATAGAACAAAATAAAATCAGAGAAATGCACAATAGAATTCAGAAAATTTTAAAAAACTAAAAAAAGGAAAAGTCTAGGATGTCCATCCAATGCATATAATGACAATTTTATAAGCACATATGATTTATGATTAATGATAATTGCAAGTAAAGAACACCCATACACCAAAGTTAGTAATAAGTTAACAACAGAGACATACTGATGGGGAACCAACCAAGTGGGATTCTCTCCCAAAGTTTCTCTCTCAAAGCACACAAGCCACAAAGCTTTTCAAAACAAATTTTAATTCATCCAAAAAAACTATCAAATTCGATACCAGTCTTGGCCTTAAATAGGCTTACATCAACGGATATATCCAATCACAACCGCTATGGGACTAAAATAAACTATCAAAAAAATAAATAAATAAAGATTACTATTAAAAGCAAATAATTAAGATATTCAGCCCAATATAGCTTGAATCTCCAAACCCTAATCGAACCAAACTGAAAGAGTCTAACGTCTCCTGGTGTAGAATCGCAATCCTAGAGAGATATCCCCACCATTCTCCCAGGGTTGGGGAAAACTCGACTCTATCGAATGAGAACCTCCTCGGCTCTCATAGTGTTCTAGACGATCAGTGTCCAACCGTCGGAGCTCCTCCCGATTAATCCAAGTGTTGTTAGAATCAAGTAGTCCTTTCCGACAAACTAAGAATCTGTTGTAAACACTATCTCTAGTAGAGACAATCTGATCATCAATAATTTCATCAATTTGTTCTATCGCATGAGTGGCTTGTATTTGGAGAAGTAGAGGTAACAAGGGTCTCTCAGAAATAGGCTCAAGGGAAGGCTTATCCAATAAAGGATTATCATGGGAAAAATTTAAACCTTTATAAGCAATCAAATCTTCAATATTAAAAAAGGAACTAATGCCAAAATCAGGTGAAAGATCAACTACATATGCATTAAAATTAATTTTTTTTCAAAATTTTGAATGGTCCTGCACTATGTGCATGCAATTTCTTCGCGGTACCTGGAAGATACCGTTCCAGACGAATCCGAACCATCACGCAGTCTGCTACGTTAAACTCATGTGCTTTCTTGTGCAAATATACACAAGCTTTATAATTTGCATTATTTTTTAGAATTTGATTACTGATCTCCTTAAGTAAGTCATGAATATACGATGCAAATGATGCAGCTGACTCAGACATCCTAGTATGATGGGTGCCATGAGAATTAAATTTATAGGTTGTCTAAGTTGATAACCATGCACTGCCTCAAATGGACTCATTCCTATGTTTCTATTGAAGAACTATTATGTGCAAACTCAGCAGTAGGTAACACAAAATCTCATGTTCTTAGATTCTCACCCACTAGACATCGCAACAGATTACTCAAACTCCTATTGACTACTTCATATTGTCCATCAGTTTGTGGGTGAAAGACAGTAGAAAACTGAAGTTTAATCCCCATTTTATGCCACAGGGTTTTCAAAAAGTAACTTGTGAACTTAACATCCCTGTCTGAGATAATTATTTTGGGCAGCCCATGTAGCCTAACAACTTCATCAAAATAGATCGTAGCGATCCGAGACACAGCTGAAGTTTTAAAACATGACAGAAAGTGAGCCATCTTGTCCACAACAAGTATGGAATCATGCTTTCTTGCGGTTCTTGGTAATTCTAACACGAAATCCATACTGACATCTTGTCAAGGACAATTTGAAATTGGAAGGGGAGTATAGAGATCAGTGTTTGTTTCCGTTGTTTGGCGAGGTGACATGTGCGACATTGACCAACAAGCCTTGTAACATCTCTTCAATAAAAACGACGTTCTACAACTTCAATTGTTTTGTTTCGCCCAAACTGTCCAGCAACCCCCAGCGTGTAATTCCCAAACTAAAAATTCTCTCAAAGAGGTGCGAGGGATACACAACTTACGAGAGCGAAACAGATACCCATCTTGCAAGAGAAAGCCATCAACCTCATGAGTCAAACTATCCCTAAAGATAGTATATATATTTCCAAAATTAGGACATGACTCATAAATGTCCTTGATTTTCTCAAAACCAACCACTTCAGTACTCATGACAGAAAGTAAGGCACGACGACGACTAAGTGCATCAGCAAACCTATTTTTCACCCCGACCTTATGCTTGAGGGCATAAGTGTAATATTGAAGGAACTCTACCCACCCACCTACTGTGCCTCAAATTCAATTTCGTTTGGGAGTTGAGATATTTGAGGGCTTCATGATGTGAATAAATAACGAATTCTTGCGGTAGTAACGGCGCAAGTAACGTAAAGCATGAACTACCGCATAGAACTCCTTATCATAAGTGGAATACCGTTACCGAGTATCATTTAATTTTTTCACTAAAATAGGCAACGAGATGCTTTTCTTAACTCAAAACACCATTATTCCAATGCCAGAGGCAAGCTTTCGTGAAATATAAAGTCCCATAACAGGAGATTATCATCCTCTCCTTGATTTTTCGAAACGCCTTAGCAGCAGCTTTAGTCTATCTGAATTCTCCTTGTTTCAAACAGTCGGTAATTGGGGCCATGATGGTACTAAAATTTGAATAAATCGTTTGTAGAAAGTGGCTAACCCATGAAAACTCCTCACTTCTCGAATGTTGCATGATTCCGACCATTCCACAATAGCCTTATCGGGATCTACAGAGACACCTTGTGAAGAAACAACTCCTAAGATGACTTGGTCTGTAAGAAAGGTATATTTAGCATATAAACTTTTCTTACTCAAAACTACACAAACCTGCGAGATATGATCCAAATACTGCTCCATCGATTTGCTATAAATGAGGATGTCATCAAAATATACGACTATAAACTTTTCAATAAAGGGTCGTAATACTTGTGTCATCACTCTCATAAAAGTGCTTGGAGCATTAGACAAGCCAAACGATATAACCATCTACTTATACAGCCATCTTTCGTCTTAAAGGTTATTTTTCATTCATCTTTCGGGCAGATTCGAATTTGGTGGTAACCACTCTTCAAATCTATCTTTGAAAAGATAGTGGCATTGGACATCATGTCAAGTATATCATCCAACCTGGGAATTGAAAAATAGTATTTTATCGTTATTTTGTTGATAACACGGCTATCCACACACATTCGCCATGTTCTTTCTTTGGCACCAATAGTGTGGGGACCGCGCAAGGGCTCAAACTCTCTCGTATGAATTCTCTACTCAATAACTCTTCAACTTGCCTTTGTAATTCAGCGTGTTCCATTGGGTTCATTCGATAGTGCGACAAGTTGGGCACAGTGGCTCCTAGTACTAAATCAATAGCATGTTGAATGTTCCGCATCGGTGGCAATTGATCTGGGAGGTCTTTGGGAAACATATCCACAAAATCTATGATAATAGGAGCCACTGCAGGAAGAATCATTTCATGTGATTCTTTTGCGACTTCTCGAGCAACCAAAATGATAATTTGTGTCCCATTAGTCACTTTCTTTTCAACTTCTTTAGGACTGATGAAGTTAAGGTTCTTCTCCTTCCTTGTATCCACTGACTTTTTCTCATTTTGTTTGGATTTTAGTTGACTTGAAATTAATTTGATTTGTTGCCCTTCATGGTTGAAGGTACAAATGTTGGACTTTCCCCACAAGGCTACGTCTATATCAAACAACCAAGGCCGACCAAGAATCACAAGTCCCGCATCAATGGTTATCACATCACAATAAATTATCTTTATATGTGGCAAATTGCACAGGTACAAGACATCGTTCGTTCACCTCTATCAATGATGCGTTAACCCAAGCAACTTTATATAGGCTAGAGTGAGGGACCGTCTTCAACCCTATCTTCAAAATCAATTTGGATGACACATCATTTATACAACTTCCACTATTAACAATGATTTTACAATTTTTTCACCAATCTTTATCCATGTATGGAAGATCAAGGTTCTTCTCCAGTCAATCGTATCTTTAGGTTGAGCGAGGGTACATCGGACGATAGCAACACGCCTAACAGTGTTAAGAACCTCCTTGTGTCCCATATCATCCTCAGAATCACTGCTCGTGTTTCCTATGAACATAATGTCCTTTTGAGATTTGTCATACACCTCATCTGATTGATCATCCAGAAAGAGAGTTCTAGATTTACTTGCGCAGAACTTCTCTACATGCTCATAACCTTGGCATTTAAAGCATTGAGTGCGGGGGGTTGGCTCGTGGTACACTCTCAACTGGACCTTTACCCTTGAGATCTGTCGGGGCCAAACTGTTGGGATTGGATTTGAGCTGGGACTGTCCAGAGGTGGTTCTAGCGCCCTGGCTCTTATAATCTGAACCTCATTGATAGTAAGATCTTCGAGAAGCATCCAAGTCTCGAACTATCTGATAGGCATGTTCTAAATCACTAACACCTCTAGTAAAGAGTTTCCTACGAAGATCATTACGAAGGCCAGACCTAAATCTAGAGAGGGTTACCATAGGAGATTCATCGACAAACTCGCTACACCGGGTCAAAAACACATCAAACTTCTCGATGTATTTAGCAGCAGAGCGAGTTTCGTGTGTAAACCTACTCCATTTGTCTAACTGTTGATCATGAAAAGTAATCGAGAGGTACTTCTGGCTCAACTTGGCCTTCATCACATCCCAAATTCGGATCGGCTCTTGCCTCCTTAGCGCTATCAGCCTTTCTACATTTGACGAATATTGTCTCGCTTGTCCCAACAGTTTCATAGCAGCAAAACAGACTCGTCGCTCTTGAGATGTCTCATACCACTTCAAATAACGTTCTATGCTCATTACCCAATCAAGATAATATTGTGAGTCTAAGCGACCATCAAAGTTCAATATGTCCAATTTGATATTCTTCAGGTATTGTTCGTCATCATCGTGCCAATCGTAATTTCTGTTAATTCTCTTCTCACGACAATAGTTGAGTTGACGTTCTTCATTACGAACTCCATCATGATATTCAACATTTAACCTATCCATTCTCTGACTTAAGGTGTTCATTTGGGCCTTACCTCAAGGGTTTTGAGAATTTTAGGAGTAAGGTGATCTGTTGGTGAGGTGATACCAGACGAAGAAGCATTGAGATCCATATTTATCTTGGGTTTATCTGGGTTGTAGACTGTCACTACGAGTACGCATGCACAACTAACTTTTTCTACTTCCTAAATGCTGAATAAATGATTTTTATATATTCTTTTTTTATGATGAATGCAACTTACTATTTTCTATATGCATCTAACAAACTCTAATGCAATCGTGCAGAATAATGCAGACGATGTGGAGAATCAGCAACAAATTAGTGAAGCAATGCGCACAATAAAGCAAATAAATTTGCCAGCAAGCTCAAACGTTTAAAATAAAGACTGTGATGTAATAATTTTGTAATTTAGACCTCAATATTTTATAAAATATTTATTCTATGCAAAATTTTGATGTCCACTATGTATTAACAGTCTCTAAATTAATACTATGATGTCGCAAATAAAGGCAAAGCAGATACACACACGCACTATTATGGACAACAAATAATCGATGAAATTATAATGACAGAATTTAAAGTAGTACCAAAAAATTTGGTTCAAAGGAAATTATACCTGATCACCGATTACTTGGATCGAAGCTCTCGCTATCACGAATTCAATGGTTAGAAAAACATACAAATCGGACTTCGGATCACCAAGTTGTCGCCTGAAAACACACTGATGTCCTGTGGTTTTTGATCTGGACTTTAGCATGCGGATCGAGTTGAATATCGATTTGATCCACTAACCCAAATCAGATCTGACTCAAAATCCCAATTCACAACTTCAACTTGACGAAGTAGATCTTGTGTCGTTGATGGCTTTGTTGGAAGTGGATGACGACGTTGAACAGGGAGAGTGGACGGCGGCGTTGTAGATGGTGGGTTCTGGTAGAGGTGAAGTCGATGATGTGAATTAGCTCGACGTGCGACGCCGAAGGGTCGGCGCTTTGGAGATCGAAAAATAATCGATGCTGAAGTGGCAGTGTGACGATGTCGAGGTCGTGAGGATGCAACGGCGAAGTCGTCGGAGATCTCGCAGAGGAATGCTTGGAGGAGTCGTCGGAAGAGGAATCTTGACGTCAGAAGGTGTTGTTGGGGTAGATCTGACCTTGATCTGACCTCGATGATGATCGGAGCTTCAACAGAGGCTCGGGGAGAAGAATTCAGCGTCGATGGAAGCTTGGGGAGATCTCGGCGTCGATGGAAGCCCCAGGAGACCTTTGTTGTTGATGAGGTTGTTGATGATGAAATCCGACGACGTAGTGAAAAGGAGGCAGAGATCTCGCGTGGGGATCTAGATGACAGTGAAATTGAAGGCGTTTGACGACGAATTGGAGAGGCGGAAGAGATCTCACATTAGCAGAGGATCTCGGTGGGGATCGTGGTGGACTTCAAAACCGGAGCAAATCGCAAGGATGCAGCATCGATTGGATGGCGGTCGAGGGAAGAGATCTCAGGAGGGAGAGAGGCTTGTGAGGAGGGAGAAGAGGAAGTGAGTTTGTATTTTTTTTGGGTATCTTCTTTCCTTGGTGTCGCGGGCTGGGGAGAAAAGTGGAGAAAGAGAAAAATAGGGGGAAAGTAGGGTTTTTATTTTATTTTTAGAGGAGGTAATTTTTATGGATTTTGGAAGAATTCAGGATTTCAGCTCTGATACCAAGATGATGGGAAATCAACCAAGTGGGATTCTCCCAAGGGTTTCTTACCCAAATCACGTAGGCTACACAGCTTTTCAAAGCAAATTATAATTCATCCAAAAAACTATCAAATTCAATACCAGTCTTGGCCTTAAATAGGACTACATCAACGGAGATATCCAATCACAACCGATATGGGATTAAAATAAACTACCAAAAAAATAAATAAATAAAGATTACAACTAAAAGCAAATAATTAAGATATTCAGCCCAATATAACTTGAATCTCCGAACCCTAATTGAACCAAACTGAATGAGTGCGACGTCTTCTAGCGTAAAATCGCAATCCTGAAGAGATGTTCCCATCACATATCTAAGTAACAAGAGAACAAACAAAACTACATAGAAAGTTAATATTAATATTGTTAAACGACATTTTAACGTGTTAGGAGCATCGATGGGACCCTATAAGCCAAGTGTGATATCTATGAAGCATGGACACCTCTTGTGAAGCCGTGTCACATCAAACAACTACTGAAAATGACATGTCCTACCATACTATTGTAGTTTTGTTTTGTGCACACTATTCTATGTCAATGTATCATGTTATGCTCATGAGGTGTGTCAATGTTGTGCTACTTAGGTGATACCCATACCAAAATCCAAATGATAACTAATAATAAATGAAGCAAATGGGCACGAAAAGTAAGTTTAACGGATTAATTGTCATGTCCCAAAAGCATCAAATATCTAACTTCATCGAAAGCATACGCCACTGTATATGAACCAAGATGAAGACTAATATACAGTTTATGCAATGGCAAATACTTTTAGCTGCATAATTGATGGCAAATGCCTATTTTAAGAGGCCAAGGAATTAGGGATGCAAACAAATATGATTTTATTTGATAATACTTGAATGCGGTTTCGAAATTTTCTGAATATGGTTAGGATTTTCTTATCGAATTTAATTTGAATATGAATATGGTTTCCCTTCCTAAATTTTCTCTTGGTCCAAATCTATATCCGAATATCATATAAATCCAAATAGAATTCAAATGAGATCCGAATATCTGGTAGGTTCAGGGATCGAAGTCTCTGCCGAGTCGTCTCCGACTCGGCGGGAGACGATATGAGTCCCAGACCTGAATCACACTTTTGGGCGGCATCGGCCCGACTCAGCGACGACTAGGCCAAGTCGGCCTCGAGTCGGGCTGACTGTTCACCCATGATCGAGACCGATGAAAAGCAAAAAAAAATCAGATCGAGATCAAGACCTACCTCTTCCTCTTTTCTAATCGTCATCGTCGTTCGCCTCAGTCGTCGCCTTCGCTGTGATCCGCCGCCACCCCCTAGGTCTTTCCCTCTCCCCCTCCGATTTATCCCTCCCTCCGATCTATCCATCTCTGACTCTCTCCCTCTCTCTGATCGCCCTCCTCTCTCCCTCTCTCTCTCTCTCTCCATCTCTCTCCCACTCTGTCTCCATCCCTCTCTCCCTCTCTCCGATCACCCTCCTCTCTCCATCTCTTTGTCTCTCCTCTCTCCATCTCTCTGAATCTGATCTCTCTTCTCCCTCTCTGTCTCCCCCTCTGTCAATCTCTCTGCCTCTCTCTCGGTCTCTCTCCCCAAGTCCGATCACCCTCCTCTCTCTCTCTCCCCCCCTCCTATCTCGGTTTATCTCCTCCCCCTCAATTCCTCTCTTATATTGTATTTTCATTAAATTTAGTTATTTTTGTAATTTAGTAATTTTAATGTAATTTAGTAATTTGAGATGATAATGATGATTTTATGCACCATCGCAATTCAATACGAAAATGACTATATTAACAGGTATTTATGAATGTGTTCTCTGTAATTTACTATATTATATATGTATTTTTATATGTTTCTAACGACGACGCGTGTATTTATTTTTTTTCGCTTTATGTTTAGTGTGCTAAGTGATATGTTTTAAACATATAATACATAAATATTGATGTTTATATTTTTTAAGATTATGATTTTTTTAGAATTTTTTGAGCTTTTTATGTAGCATTTTGCGCGTATCACCCGAGACCGATCCAAGACGTCGCGACCGATCCGTCCCAGTGCCCCCGAGTCGGCGGCCGAGACTGTAATTTTGAACCATGGGTAGGTTACTCGTACAAGGTAGTATGTATAAAAAGTTAATGACCTCTCTTGACTCGCAAAAATACCCAGAGTTCTAGTGCAATGAGTTATACTTGTACGCACTTCATAAATAATTAATGTAGGGATATTATTATCTTTTAATTAGTTAATGGGGCTTATATTTATAACATTTTTGTAAGATTACTTGACGAAACTTTCATAATTATATTTATAAGTTACCATACAAAATTAATCTTAAAATATTACCAATACCACGTCTTCACTGATCACTTCTCCTAAATAACTATATTTTTAGAATGTTTGTTTTGAAATTTGTATTTGTATCTATTTTCATTAATATCCATATTATATTCATTTCCATTTTTATCAAATGATAATGATTGGACTTTGGGTAATAAAAACAAATATAAATATAGATATCTATACATAGCTATGTATCCGATCCGTTTGCACCCTACCCCTAAAAGGGTCACATACAAAAATATATGACCGCATACATTGCGCATAATTTGTGCTTTACAACACTGAGCACCACTATGATGTGGAGAAGAATAATCTAGAACAAGGTTTAAAAATAAGGTGACACCGACACGTGTTGCCCATTTAGGATCGGAGATTAGCTCGACAATCTAAACCATGGTGTGGTTTCTCAGTGTGGTCGAATCAAGTGAAATATCAGAATTTTAAGTACTGGAACTTCTAGGTTGATGGCTACCAAAACTCTACGATATAAACAATACAAGGGAGAATAAAAGATTAAGAATGGATGCGTCATTGACATTGTCAAAGTCACTCGGTGAAAGGGGTGGGGGGGAGAGAGAGCATCAACACAAAGGGTGCGGGGGGGGGGGGGGGGGGGGGGGGGGTGGGGGGGGGGGCTCAAAGTAAGCAGATCTCATGTGTGCTGCTTGGGTTGAACATTTGGGCAATTTGGTTGTTTTACACTGTTTTTCTAAAACCAAATGGGAATTCTAAGAACACAACCAAAATACTCTGAGAACTAAAGAAAAACCAAACCAAATGTTTCATTGGTTTCGGTTCCAGTTCAATAGTTCCCCCTTTAGGTCAGAGACCCGCTGGCCCAGTCTCGATGAAGAATTATTATGAGAAAATCCAAGATAGAATCAGTTTGGGCCAGAGACCCACTGGAACCAACACTTCCACCGTTTACATAAAATCAACCAAATATATGACAAAAAAAATTGCATCGGTCAACAACGCTTATTGCTTATAGTAACCTAAACTTCAACTGTATCATGTAATCCCACTACTTCTTCATGGAATCAAACAAGAAAAGAAATAATCTTGTGTTTGTAAAGTACAAAGAAAAAGGGGGGGAAAAAAATTCAAGCACTTAGTTCGTGAATAAAAAACTTCAGTACAAACAAACCCATTTTGATTTCATGGAACAACCAACAATGCCCATTACAGGGATTGCAACAAAAGGGGAATAAGCCCACGGAGATTTCTGGAGAACTGCTGGAAAGGTGCTCAATGAAGTTGAGAGGAGATGGTGAAGGTTGAGATGATTTGAAGATAGGAGCGGCATTGGTCGGTGGAGAAGTCTCATCAAAGTCCCAAAAAAATGGGGAGGAGATCAGAGATGAAGTAGAAAGGAGAGGGGGGGAGCTCACTTATTGTTTGGGAATCACCAATCTGGTCCATTATGTCGCAACAGATGATGTTGCACAGTGGAAGTCGCCATTGAAGTCTCAAAAGGGGAGGAGAAGATCAGAGAAGTAAATAGGGAAGAGAGAGAGAGAGAGAGAGAGAGAGAGAGAGAGAGAGAGACTCATCATTTGGTAATCGTCAATCTGGTCCCTTTATCGTTACTAATGATGTTGCAGACTAGAGAGCATCGAGAGCTGGGAAGTGGATTTTGGCGTATTAGGTTTGGTACTTGGGAATCAGGATTTTGAGATTAGGTCAAGGGGTTATTTTAGTTTGATCTAATTCAGTTTTCGATTGGGATCGGTTTAGCATGGAAAAATCTGATAACCAAACGAAAACCAAACTACCACCAGGTTAGTAAACTGAACTGAAAACACAATTTAAAATCGAACTGCATTCACTGTTCTAGTTCTAAACTTCAAGTTGAATTTATTTCAACTGATCTTAGTTTACCATGATGTGCCTCCTCTGGTTCATTGTGAAATTAAGGCACCTAAGAAACATTTATGCTGATAAGCAATTCTAGATTTGTATTTTGAAATTCAAACCCAAGCCTATTTAGTATGAATTCCAAGAATTTAATGATAGTGGACTCAAGACTTGCCTTGTACAAGTTTACATGTAATCAGTATGAACTTCTAAGTTTGCAAATATATAGCTAAGTTCCATGCTATAGAAATCTTGACTTCAGGTTTACATGTAACCCCCTATGTACAAGTTTACATGATAACTTACTATCAAAGTTTACTCTCAAAAAAAAAGTTACTATCAAAGTCTTTGCCACTACACCAAAGCTCCCAAGTTGTTGTGAGGGTTGAGGATTATATTTTTATATTCTAACGCCCCCGTTTGTCAAATGTCTTTTTTATGGGCTAAAACCTGACCTTTGACACAATGGCATTTTTAAAATCCCCTTTTAATTGCACGCCCGGTGAGAATGGAACTTGGATTACTCTACTACAGCATTAAACTCCCTGTCATTACACCAAAACTCTGAAGGTGTAGTGAGGGTTGAGGGTTATATTTTTATATTTTTTTTCAAAATCGAACTGAATTGACATGTCTGGTTCTAAACTTCAGGTTGGATTGATTTCAACTAATCTGGCTCACTGTGAAATTAAAGCAACTGAGAATCATTTATAAGCAAATGGGTTCTAGATTTGGATTTTGAAATCCAAACCCAAACCTCGTTAATATGAATTCTAAGTGTTTATTGATAGTGGACTCGGTGTTCTGGATTCCAAACATGAACAGTAAACTTAAGAGTTAAGACTTGCCTTGTACAAGTTTAATGTAACCCCTTGTGAACTTCTAAATTTGAAAATGTAGCTAAAATACCTGCTATAGAAAAGACTTTAAATAAAAATGTTCAAAGTAAAATTTACACACGCACAATATATATATATATATATATATATATATATATATATATATATATATATATATATTGAAATCCGTCCAGGTATCCGGGGCTCACAACGCGGACAACGAGTGTAGCCCCCGACTAATCCTGCAGGTCCCGCGCACCCCACGCCGAGAAGTTTCCCTACGCGGAACGGGGTAAGGCATAGCCATTTTGGCTCTCAGGCGCTAAATGTCCACTGCGGGCCTCGAACTCAGGTTACTTAGGGAGCAAACCCAATGACTTGCCACTATGACACTGGCGGGGATGATATATATATATATATATATATATATATATATATATATATATATATATATATGAGAGAGAGAGAGAGAGACTTGTGTCCTTCCAAAAGGATTTGAGCTAGAACCTTCCAACTCAAATACCCAACCCTCCGACATTCGAATATAAGATTCACTCCGTTGAAGTTGATCTATATTATTTCAAGTATCCATAAACCAAAAATCAAGTGTTTTGAATACTTTTTGCCCATCCATCAAGCAGCGCAAAATGAACGGATAAAAGTAGTGAGTCGGTTAGAACTCTATCTTTAGACATACAAATTCTCGATCCGGCCATTTGATTATGATCTAAACATTACAAACCTCTACAAACCAATTTTTGTTGGGTTTCAAATATTCTACACCATAAACTAACCAACTCACTATTTAGGCCGTTCGTTTTTCCCCTACTTGATGCATGGGCAAAAAGTATTCAAAACACTTGACTTTAGGTTTATAGATTACTTGAAATAATATAGATCAACTTAAACGGAGTGAATCTTGTATTCGAATGTCAGATGTTGGTATTTAAATGGGAAGGCTTTTGGACGGACACAAGTCTATCAAGTCTATCTTATAGACTTGTGTCCGTCCAAAAGGATTTGAAGCCGAATCCTTCCCACTCAAATACTAACATCCAACATTCGAATACAAGATCCACTACGTTGAAGTTGATCTATATTATTTCAAGCATCTACAAACCAAAAATCAAGTGTTTTGAATACTTTTTGCCTATGTATCAAGTAGGGGAAAAACGAACGGCCTAAATAGTGAGTTGGTTAGTTTAACGATGTAGAACATTTGAAACCTAACAAAAATTGGTTTGTAGGGATTTTTAAATGTTTAGATCATAATAAAATGGTCGGATCGAGGATTTGTATGTCTAAAGACAGATCTAACCAACTTACTACTTTCGGCCGTCTGTTTTGCGTCGCTTGATGGATGGGCAAAAAGTATTCAAAACACTTGATTTTTAATTTATAGATACTTGAAATAATATAGATCAACTTCAACAGAGTGGATCTTGTATTCGAATGTCAGGGGGTTGAATTTGAGTGGGAAGGATTCGGCCTCAAATCCTTTTGGAAGGACACAAGTCTATCTACACACACATATATACATATATATATCCTCTTCTATGATGTATGTATATACACTTCTGATTGTTATTGACGTATCCATATATCCTCAAATTTTTGGATTGTTACTTCTACATATTTAATTAATTAAATATCATGGTCCATCTAATTAATGAAATCTCGGCATGTTTTGATTACTTCATTGAACTCGAATAAATTTCATCAAATTTCATCAAACATCATGATATAATTATTGAAAATTTAAATATATAAACATTTTTTATTTTTTATTTACTAATTTAATTAAGAAATAGAAAACATGTTTGATCAAGTTGTGCTTTGCCTTTCTTTATTAAAATGATATCTAAACATATAATTTAAATAACATATATAATTTAAATTTTTGTAAGGTATGGTTATACAACTCTCACATCATGTAATATTTCATCAAAATCAAATCTAACTTCAACTATTCAAAAACTATGCTAAAACATTGCTAATTGTGTTTACTGTTTTTTCATAATTCTTAATTAGTTTCATAAAATAATTAAGCCACCAATATGAAAAAAACCAATATTTCCAATATAAAACCGCTGATACTGTCAAAAATCCTGATACTAATACCCAAAGAAAGGGTCCAAAATCGATACCGATTTCAAACTTGCTCCAGAACACAGTACAACATTCATATTAACTTTACCAACATGACTAACATGATTAATATGATAACTACCCGTATGAGGAAAGCGGGGATAGATTTAGGTTGGATTTGTCTCAAAATCAAATTTGAGTTCAACTACAAATTGGGTTCTTTTATGTCTCTTTTTATGGGTGTTCCAGATTGAATAGGAGTCAAGTTCTTTTATAGTAGGGCTAGAATTTTATGAGAGAATTTTATAAATAGAGTTGTAAGTTATTTTGAGATCGGGTTGGATGATCTAAGGGTTACTCCTCTTGTTGGAGATTGAGAGAAGATGAGAGTAAATTATGTAGAGAGACGAGAGACGGGATGGTGAAAGAATGTGTAATCTCTTTAACTTGTTATAGTGAAATCTATGAGATGCTCCAGAGGATGTAGCTAAAGGAGCCAAACCAAGTAAAACATTGGTGTGCTTTCTTCTTGGTACTATAAATGCATTTGCTTTGTCATAACAAACTATTATTAGAGCTACAAGACGGATCCATGAGCAAGTATACAAGGTGATGGTTCGTATGCTAATTGTGATTGCAAACAGCACAAGGAAGAAGAAGATGAACAAAAAAGAGATAAAAGGGTTCCAGATCTTATCAATATGGCTGGATATTTGATACCAGGTAGTTCAGTCAAGAGGGAGTCAAAAGTATAGCAAGCTGGTCGAATGATTTCAAGTCAAGATGGAGATTTGTTGGATTTGACCAAGCATAAAATTTGAGTTTAAGTACAAATTGGAATCATTATATGTCTCCTACTATGTGAGTTCAAGAAAATAGGAGTCCTAGTTCTATTAGGATCATAGGAAGGCTCATACAAGAACCCCCAGAAGGAATTTATCACAGGAACGTATCATGTTCTCCACGTGAACACCAAATGATGTAATATGACCCTGAAGTTGATATTTAAATGTAATTAAATTCTTTTTCAAATCGAACTTTGGGAAAATTGATAGCATATCAAAAACATTGGGCTACCTACCCTCAACTGATTTTAAATCTTTTTATGGTGAGGCCCTCACTTCGTAGTGATTCCCAGATAGCTGCTTGACTCCCGCTCAAAGGGGGGTTTCTGTCAAGTTGAAGCATAATCATAAATACATGGTTCACTCTTTATGAAGCTTACTCAAACTCGAGCCATGCTCCACATCAACCCCAATTCGATGGTGAACGGGTTAGGAGATGATAATAAGAAAGCGTAAGGCTTTCAAGAAAGCTAGAGAATGATTGACATATCCAGGACGACCAATGAAAGTAAACAAACTAATATACTCCATAGGTTCTTCACTGACTCCAAGGTCAGAGTAATAAATAAAACATATAAAAGAAATTTCTTCAAACAACCAGATAAAGTTCTCTCTCTCTCTCTCTCTCTCTCTCTCTCTCTCTCTCTCTCTCTCTCTCTCTCTCTCTCTCTCTCTCTCTCTCTCTCTCTCTCTCTCTCTCTCTCTGGCACAGAACTTGAAAGCTAAAGGTTCATACCTTCTTATGTCTCCATAGCATGTGACAGACCTTAAGTTCAGACAACTGAAGTTTTCCTACACACAACTGTTTGACAGGAGCTGTGCGCATGAATGTTGCTTGATGGGCAACCAATTATACATAATGCATGTGACAACATCAAAGTTAGTTAGACATAGCTGGGTCTGGCTAGATATGTCAGATTGATGTAGTTTAACCAAGTTGAAATGGCCCAAGTTGACTAGTTAGGGTGGTGACTCACACAACACTAAAAAGAGGCCAAAGTCTTAGAACCTACAAAACCATAGCCTCTAGGGAACTGTTTGACTAGAATAAAAAAAAATAAAAAATAAATCAAGAGAACTCCCAATGAGAAATCAGTGATGCCATAAAAAACTAGGGGTGCAAACAGATCGGATACGAATTGGATATAGCATTTATCATATCCGTACTTGCTTCCTACTTTCGAACACGGATATCGGATATGAAAATTTAATATCAGTATCCGCCAGAATCATATATCGGACATGAATCAGAATTAGAAAATTGGATATCGATACAAATGTATATGGGAAAAGGATACAGTTATGGGCATATCCGTTTGCAATAGTAAGTGGAAAATGTGTAATCGGTTGGATAACTTTTTGCAGATCTTTAGAGCATTAGCTAACATTCATACTGTTCCCAAGAGTTTGTCATAGAGCTGTGAAGCCACAAAAATATTCTAGTTCCAATTTTGTTAAATCATGTTCAAGCAATGTATTTCTTTTGTTTAACATTCTGTTTTTAATTGGCATTCTTTAGGTTGATCCTCTTACCCACCAAGTCAAGCTTTGTGATTTTGGAAGCGCTAAAATTCTGGTATATTGTAAGCTAAGAATGCACTGGCACCATTACACTACATGCTTGACTAAATACTTGAATTTTGCGGTACTTCTGAATGAGAAACGATTGATGTGTGCCTAATGCCTATAACCTGCATGATAGTAGTTGATGATATTTGATAATTGAAAGCAGTAGAGAGAGGAACAACCACAGACTAGAGAGAGAGGAGATTGAGACAGAGGGAGAGAGGAGAGAGAGTGGATTTGAGGGGACGGCGTCGGGCGACGTTGCTGCCGCAGGTGTAGTTAATAGAGAGAGGGAAGAGGGAGAAGGGCAAACGAGAGAGAAGGGAGGTGGCGGCAAGATGTGTCGATAGAAAGAGGGGGGAGAGATAGAGAGGGGGGGTCAGGGGGCAGCAGTAGCAAGTAGTCCATCGTTGCCGCCGTTGAGAGAGAGAGAGAGTACCTTGAACGTCGTCGTCGCTGTTACCATCCCGCCGGAGATAAATCTCAAACCCTAGATTAGGCGTGGGTGAGTTTTGGTGAGTCGGAGAGAGAGAGAGAGTTGGGTGAGAGTTAGAAGTTAGATTTAGTTTGTTATAAGTATTAGCTATAATTAATACTTAATAGCTATTAGTATACATTACATATCATATATCATATATTTATATTATTGTAGCAGGTAAATTCCTCGAGGAAAGTTATATACACTCAATTTGTAAGAGGGAAAATGAAGCAACGCAAACACCCAAAAAAAAAATTTACGTAAAAAACCCGCAGAGGGGAAAAATCACGGTGCCAAGAGAGATATTCCATTAAATCAAAGAGATTACAAGGAGTTCTCAGCACTCTGTTATAGATTTAATTCTCTAAGGTTCAATCCTGGGTCCCTTTTGTTTGATGGAGGTCCAAGTGTATAAATACTCTGCACGTCGCAATCAAAGATGCAGATATTACGAATCTCCATAATAACAAGATTTGCACGTTGGATTTCATAACTGCTCCGATTATGCACTTGATTATTGGGAGTGATTCATGTTGCCATCTGTAACCGTCTGCGCTGGAACAGGGGTTGTTGCAACGTTCAAAATGCAAGATGACCTGACAGCGTAACCGACTCCGTGAATTAAGAGAGTCCTGTTGTTGAATTAAAGATATCAATGAGGTCGGTTGCTATAGATGTCTTGCCCGGAGTGAGAGGAGTAACCTGGGAACTGCTGGGTGGTGCTTGGGAAGGTGTTCAGAGTATGAAAGTTCTCGGGGCGGTGGTGTCCTCAGAAGGAGGAGTTGCCTCGGGAATGGCTGAGTGTGCTCGGGACGGTGATCTGTTGGCATGTCTTGTCATCTGTTTCGAGCATTCTTGATGAGATGGGACACTTGTCACGATCCTGGTGCAGATCAAAATCAGACCAATACAGATGCCCCCTCCACTGCTCTTTCTCTGAGTTCCAGAAAGTAGGAGGGGAGCGGACGAATCTCTCCTCTGGTTTAAGATGTCATGGCGTCCTTTGTACTTTGAAGAAGAGCGGTTGAGATGCCTTTCCATACCTTAAGCTTTTTTGCAAATTGAAGTGGGTGAGGATAGTTGGCAAATTAATAATCGAGATCTAGCGTCATCATGAATGAGATCGTGTGGTAGAGGCGAATCATATCTAACTAATTTACATGCCGTAAAATCCGGGATACAAACCGACTCTTTGGGGGTGGTTGAGAATTTGAATAGGAGACGATCTGGTTTCCCCATCTATAAATAGGGTGGATCCTGGAAGAAATCTGCTCATCTTCTCAAGAGTTCCTCGTCCCCAAGCTTGTTCTGGTAGATAGCAATGTCGTTCTTTTTCTTCGTCCAATAGAGGAAAGAGAGGGAGAGGACGGAGGTGGTGGAGGTGGCTGGCGCAATACATCAATTTTCGTGATGATCTTGTCGCAAAATATCAATTTTCGCGATAAGATCCTGCTGCCAGGGAAGATCGGGAGGAATCATGCTTTGACTTGATTTGCCCCTCCGATGTTTGATCGGGCCACATTAAGTTCTTAGCTTGGTGCTCTGAGATCTCTCCTGATGGTGGATGAGGAAGGAATAGAAGTTATCCTAAGCACTAGCGAAGGTGGACTTGATCAGTAGGATCGCGCCCGTGCGAAGCGTTCCCGACAGGCAGCTCTTTGTTTGCTTCAACATCGGTAATTTATTCGACAGGTCTGGATGAGTAGGTTGAGTTATCTGTATTTTTTTCAAAAAAGCAAACACAAATGGGTGATAGATTTTGCATTACTCTTATTAGATGTAACCAAGTATGTATTGAATGGATGTAATCAGAAAGCTTTATAACAAAAGCATTAATTTCAAAATGAAAATGATGTTTGGATCTTGCCTTGTCTGTTTTACCATGACTTTCATTTGGAATTGATGTCTATTCGGAGAGTTTATTTTGACTCAAAGGTGTTTGGTACTGGCTCGGCGTGTAATTCCCGAGTGGGTGTAAATCCCACAACGTTTCCTGTAAAAAAAATTCCCCCGAGTGGGGGAAACCCAGCTGCAGGGTTGAGCCTCCAAAAGGGAAAAATCCGTACAACGGAGTTAGGTTCGCATTCGCTTCCGAGTGGGGGGAATCCCATCAACGGAGCCGCGAAGCTGGGCCTCTATGAGGGAAAAATCCCTGCAGCAGAGTCCGATATCCTAGTAGGGAAAATCCCACAGTGGAGTTCTTAAAGGAACGTAGAGAAGCCTGTATTGTCATCTTAGAGGGGGAAATCTCATCTCGGGACAATCAAATAGTATTGGAAGTAATAGGATGAGCATACAAGCATACATGAGACATTAAATAAAATATTAGACACAAGTGTGGGCAAGTCTGATTGTATGGCTTAGCTAATGGATTCATGAAACTAGTAAGTTGAGAAAATAATCCAAACAAGAAAACCCTCATAAATATACCTTACGTCTCATGGAGCCATTGACCAAGCAAATACAACCCGAGTTACCCCAGACTGGCAAATCATTAAGCACATTCAAAACTTTGAAATCATACCTGAAGCTTTTGTTCTCAGGAGATCCCACCCGTAGCTTTTAGTTATTGGGAAAATAATTGAACTTATGACCATAAGAGACAGATACGTCGAGGGGATAATCCAAACAAGAAAACCCTGGTAAATATATCTTGTACCGTATGTGACCATAGTCTTGTCAGACCTACAAAAAATTGGTCTGAAGTGGGAAATACAACTCATCGACAGATTGGATGTCTGTCCCGAATAGGGCCCCTATCCAGTGACAATCTGGTACCTCCAACGTGAGAGTAAACCCATCAGCAGAGTTGTCCTCTCGTGTGAGGGATATCCCATCAACGGAGTTAGTGACCCGAGTGGGGAAAACCTATCATCGGAATATGGAAGGAACCCAGCAGAGGGAACTGCCAGGGATTCATCCGCCCGTAGGTTCAGATGAGGGAAGCCCGTAGGCTAGTATATGTGGTCTGAGCGAGGGCAATCCCATCAGACGGGAGCTCTGGGAGGGGAAAATCTCTCCGCAAAGTTGGGGACTCCGAGTGGGGGCAATCCGGCTCCCGTAGAAAAAGCCCGTAGGCAAATCTGCATTGACACTTCCAGGTGAGAAAAATTCCATCAACAGAGTGTACAGACACGATCCTCCGAGTGGGGGAAATCCCATCAATGGCATGTGGATGGATGAATGGATGTTGTAACTGCCTCCGAGTAGGGAAATCCCATCAGCGGGGGTTCTAGCAGCTTCCTCCGAGTGGGAAAATCCCATCAGCGGGGCATGTGGATGGATAGATGTTGTAACCCCCTCCGAGTAAGGAAAATCCCATCAGCAAAGGGTTCTAGCGGCCGTCTCCGAGTAGGAAAAATCCCATCAGTGGGGCGTCTGGACGGATAAATGTACTGCAAAAATTAAGAGCATAGAATAATATTTATCCAAAAATGCAATACATAAGGTTAGGATTGGAAGGAAGCACACTCTACATGGAATTCGGGTAGTAAATCGATCGTCTTGTACTGGGCGATCAAGTCTGCTCCCAAGGAGGTTGCGTGTTCGGCTGTCTGGAAATTGCCTCGGAAGTGAGGATATACTCTTTGAGGAAGCCCTGTTGGATGACTCTTCCAGATACCTTCGAAGGGCTCAACAATGGATGGTTTGGTGCCTTTTACATTCGTGGTAGGAGCAGTATTCCTCCGACCCGGGAAGTGAGGGATTATGCTGGATCAGTTTCGAGTGTCTGACCGACGGTTAGTCTTTGAAGGTGTTGAAGACTCCGTTGATCGGAAGCTTCAACGAAGTGAAGTGTTTCATCGATATGTAGCTTCGGTGGACTTGGTAGGACAGAGAGCACCTGCTTCGTGTAAAGAGGTTGCCCCTGATGCCAGTCTTGAGCAGGATTGAGAGCTTCATGAGTGAATTTTGACTTCCCTCCATCACTTGGTTTCGCATAGTGATTGGAGGAAGTCTTCCGCCTCTTCAAGCTGGATGTAAAGTTGAGCTCGAGAAAAGACCTCGCTCATCATGGCGACGTGCTTCAGGAAGTGTTTGTGCAGGGGGTGTGTGACCTGCAGCCCGCTAATGAATGCGAGTGCGGAACCTCACCACAGTTTGAGACTTAAGTCAGACCTCCTCACCACAGTTGGAGACTTTAGTCAGCTGGCTTTGAAAGAAGTTAATGTATGACTTGAGGTTGTTCTCGGTCTCATCTTGACAGAGAGGAGGTGATGGATGTTTCTCTTGACTTCTTGGCGAGAGGCATACTGTGTGAGAAAGGTCTCAATGACCTCCGAGAAGTTGTGGAGTAAGCGCGGTGGCAGGGAGTAGAACGAAGCTGATGTCGCGTCCTTCAGGCTGGATGGAAAGGTGAGGCACGTGACCGGGGCATTGCGAGAGTAGATCACCATTTTATCTTGGAAGTGCCAGACGTGCTAAACTAGATCGCTCGCTCCGAAGTAGTTGTCGAAGGTGGGAGTCAAGAATTTCCTCGAGAATTCAGACTCCTAGATATCTTTGAAGAGAAGAGAGTTGTGGATGTGAGTAGTTGAGATCAGGTGCTAAGGCAGCTTGACCTCCATGATCCGTTTCTGGATCAGCTCATCGAGGGCATGGAGATTCGGGGATCTGTTGCTCTCGGGTCGCCCTATGTTTGCGTAGAGTTGTTCTGAATGACTGCAACTTGGATCTGGAGCTGTTGGTTGAGTAATTTCAGCTCCTCTTATTCTCGGATGATGTTCTCACAGTCGACCGTCATCTGTTCCCGCTCACGATCAGATTGCAGTTGTTGCTCCTTCATTTGCTTTCTCATCTCGTAGAGCATCTGAAAGAGTTGGTCTTCTCGTTGTTGAGACAGTTGGACATCGATGAAAAGTTCCTGCAGTGAGATGAGTCGGTGTCCTCGGTATGTGATTGATTGTTAGTTGGTAGGGTAACCTTGCCCCCAGTGGTTGTAATGACCTTGCCTTTAAAAGTTGCACTGTCGGCGATTCGCTTTCGTAGGGTTATTGTTGATCTGTAAGAGAATTTTTTTAGGAAGGTTTTGGGGAGAGAAATCTTGAGTGTAAGGACTTGAGTGTATGGACTCAGTTCCCAATGAAAGCACCAAAATATAGCAGGTAAATTCCTCGGGGAAGTTATCGACACTTAATTTGTAAGAAAAAAGGAGCAATGCAGACACATAAAATTTACATGAATACTTCGCAGAGAGGAAAAATAACGGTACCAAGAGAGATTCTACAAAATCAAAGAGATTACAAAGTGTTCTCGGCACTCTGTTACAGATTTAATTCTCTAGAGTTCGATCCTCTGGGTCTCATTTGTTTTATGGAGGTCCCAGTTTATAAATACCCTGCACGTCGTAATTAAAGGTGTGGATATTACGAATCTCCATAACAGCAAGATTTGCACGTTGTGATTTCTTCATAACTGCTCGGATTACGCTCTTGATTACTGGGAGTGATTCATGTTGCCATATGTAACCATTCGCGCTGGAGTAGGGATTGTTACAACTTCTAAAATGTGGGGATGATTTGGCGGCATAACCAACTCAGTGACTTAAGAAGTCATGCTTGCTGAATTAAAGGTCAGTTACTGTAGATGTCTTGCCCCGAGCAGGAGTGACCTCGGGAACGACTGGGTGGTGCTCGGAAGGTGATCGGAGTATGAGAGTTCTCAAGGCAGTGGTGTCCTCGGAAGGAGTTTTCCTCGGAACGACTGAGTGGTGCTCAGGACGGTGATCTGTCGGCATCTCTTGTTGTCTGCTTCGGGCATTCTTGATGGGGTGGGACACGTGTCGCGATGTTGGTGCGGATCAAAATCCGACTACTACAATTATTATTAAATATACAGATATTCTATCCACTTCAGTATGCTTATATGCATCATTTTAAAGAAAAACCCATCTGAATTCGTATCCTATTCGTCGGGGTCCGCAAAACTAGTATATGTATCCGCACTGAATGTGAATGCAGATATCCCCAGATTTATCTACATTCGTTTGTACCCCTACTTCAAATGCAGACAATAAAAGAACAACCAGCAGAAGGAAAAACATGGTGTAATTCACAGATTCATTCGAGAAGCAAATATAGTGTAAAGGAAGCTTATCACATACTGACAATGGAAAAAGCTAAATACTCATCCGTTGACACATTGATTCTTTGATGTCAATGAATCAGTGTGTTTCATGGTCAAGCAAAGAGGCATGTGATATAATCACAAAACTGACAAGCTTTATGAGATGATCACTCATCAGAAACATGCATGCGTGCCAGTTACATTGACAATTCAACCTACAGTTCACTAGAAAGTGCATGATAGGGGCTGTTTGGATGCAAGGAAGTGGGCGGAAGTAAGGAAATGGGGAAGTGTCATTTCTCACTTCCCTATCTATCCAAACACCGGAAAAAGAAAAGAAAACCCCTTTCCTTCTCTCTTTTCTCTTTTCTCCTTTACACAACTATTTCCTCAATTTCAGTGTGCTACAGTTAATTTTGTGGTCATGTAAATCTCATTTGTAATAAGTTGTAGCACAAAACAGTTAATTTTGTAATCATGTAAATCTCGCTTGCATTCTAATTACACTCCAATTTTTATTTTTCTTAATTAATTTTAGTTTAATATTATTTTGCGGTCAACTTTGTAGTCAACTTTTTCACTTCCACTTCCGCATTGCGATCCAAACACCGAAAAAGACATAACATTTTTCAAACCACACTTTCCAATAATATCCAAACACCGGAAAACTAACTAACCAATTCTCAAGTTACAAAGGGAACTATTACTACTTTCTCACTTCCTCACTTCCACCCCTAACCAAACAGCCATAAGAGAACTTCCATCAACAACAAGAGAATAGCAGTCCAAAGAACTCTGCTAGTTCATTTCTAGTCTAATCAATTCTCAAACAGTTAATTCAAGGGAATCAAGAAGAAGAAGAAAAATACATTCTTCAGATACAAGTTCAACAGTATTCAATTTTACCTCACGTGGCATGGGATAGGGACCTCCTCCAACACGAATGCCTAGTCCGCGCAACAGTGAAGCCATGTCTCTGTATCTCAGTTCGATCTTTTCGAGCTCCTTCCTTACCTCAGCTCGAAGGTGTTCTTTCAAATTTATAGTTTCCTCATCCTAAATGGAAGCATAAACTTGTTAACTTACAAGACAAGAAGAATTGATATCTTAATACATATGTCAGATAAAGAAAAAAAAATGTTAAGTAATATTGTAATCTTCTGATTGCGCAAAGTTGAGCATCTCCACCTTCTTTTGTGATTCTCGAATTTCCTCCAGCCGCTGCTTTTGTCTTTTTTCCATGTTAAGTGCCCGCAAACTTTCAGCCTTTCTTTTCCTCTTCATTTTTTGTACTTCTTCTGCCTGAATGAGAGACAAAAGATCAGCGGATATCATTGATCGCTGCAAACAGAAAAGGTAGGGGCCAGAAAAGATTGACCTAGAACATGGTGATACCAAGAAGAATTATTAGTATTTCTGAAAACAGATCTTAGGTAATGGAAAATTTTAGGGTACACTACACAACGAAAAATCGGGATAAAGTCTTTGTTGTTGGTTGTAGTAGTTGTTGTTGTTGTTATTGCACTAATTGAAATTCAGCCACTAAACTTATGATTTTTGAGTTGTGTACTCGTGAATTTTAGAACTTAAAACAGATAAATGAAATTTTCATTGTCTAAGCTGTAGCACCACAAAATTTTAAAAATAACTCCAGCCAACTTATGAAAGAGGTTCCTACTTAAGTGAAAAGTGGCGAATTTATTATACAGATAATAACATTTAGGACAGTGTTGAAGAATAAGAATCTTAGAATCCACGATCGTATCCAAAGATGGATACGGGTACAACAGTTCTTTCATCTGGATCCAACAATATGACCAGAACACATTTGGATCCTACAGTCAAATTTTGGAACACAGTGATAGATATGATGGATGTCGTGACCCAAATAATAATCGACACAATTTTAAATGGCAAATATCCACCATCACCAAAGAAAGGCTGTTTTTTGTATTTGATGAGAAGTCTGTATATTTTAAGCCTTGGTATTATTGATATTTAATACTTTCCCAACTATAGATCCACATGACATAATTATGAGGCTGTTTAATTAGAAATTTTAAGAAATTCCAAAGTTGTAAGGTGTACTGCGAGGAGAACAGGTCAGCAATTAATTATTTAAAGTATAGTTAATTCATTTAATTAAAATTTTCAAGAAATTTCATAGTCGTAAAGTGCTATGTAAGGAGAACCAGGTCACCAATTTTTATTTACATTATAGCCTATTCAATTAACTAGAATTTTCAAGAAAAACCAAAGTTGAAAAACATTTATGCAAGGGAAGCCAGGAAGCTCCAAGATATCAATCTCTCTCTTGAAGACATCAATTTATCCCCTACAAGATCAACATATGAATATATGAATATACCTTTGTACAAAAGTGAGAAGTATGAACAAGGCACCTGTGCACTAGTGGTGACAAAAAGGCAATAAAGCTCTATATTCAACAGGTGACCATAAAGGCTATAAGCCCTCTCCAAAGATAACTTGATCTCTGATGAGATGTGCCAGTCTTGTCCAATGGCTATTATACATTAGTGCATAGAGAGAACTAGAAGTCAAAGCTATGCAAGAACCCAAATCCTTATCTCACCCAACATTAATCTGTCCTAAAAGAAAAACATGCAAGACTCTGAACCAATATTACAGGCCATTCCATTACAGGCCATTCCATACTATTTACGCTCAGAATATTCCTGCCCAATAAATCCTATGCAAGAACCCAAATCCTTATCTCAACCCAACATTAATCTGTCCTAAAAGAAAAACATGCAAGACTCTGAACCAATATTACAGGCCATTCCATTACAGGCCATTCCATACTATTTACGCTCAGAATATTCCTGCCCAACAGGCCATTCCATACTATTACGCTCAGAATATTCCTGCCCAATAAATCCTATTTCCAACCATGTAAGAAACTGATCCTACAGGACTTGCACTAGGCAATTTCGCACACTTTGTGCTGAGCTACCTCATCTGTGCCACAAACAAAGAGATTCCACAAGCTAATCCAACCAAAATCTTTGTTAATGGAGAACATTCCCACCCGACAATGTATTATGACTGTTTTGGGTTTGGCTACACACAGAGAGAAGATAAGGCGACAAGCTAAACCCACATATTAGACATGATATTATATTAATAGATATTTGTTAGAAATATAAATCATAAACTCTATAAGAAACAAATGAAGACCACTTAAATTCAAATGAAAAAAAGAATAGGCTAAAAGATAACTTGCATGTGCAGCAATAATAAAAGTTGCATTATATAATACAATAAGTTGTCATGTTGCATCTCAAGAAGACAAACCCGGGAGCTCAACTCAAGTCATCTAGAGTGATTGTCATGATTGACTTGCTGCACATTCCATTACATATAAAGCTCAACTCAATAACCATGCATGCACATCCTAGGCACCAACTTACTCTGGTTACTTAATACTGCTCTGGTATTGGTAACCCTCATTTGATCAGATATAATGTATATAACCCAAGTTGACTTAACCTGACATAACATAAATAACCCAAGTTAATCGAAATCGACCTTAATAAAACCAAACTTTGCTTAATTTGATTTGACCAAATCTATCATACTTAAAACCCAACCAAACCGTGTTCATCATCACAACCTCGACATTGTCACCTATAATGGAAAAGCTATGCTGCGAGGACTAGAATTTTAATTTGATGTCCATCCTTTTTCTACTTCAAAAAAAAGCTTAATTGAAAATATTTCCAAACCTAAAGTTCCAGAAAATACTCACTGAAAACAACTATGTTACCTCTGATCATTGAATCTTTATACATAGTCAAAATACAAAGGTAAAAAGTCTACAGTTCCACAATGCTAGAATTCAGTTAAGGACTTTGTTCATCCAAGCTTACAACTGATTCTTATCTTCCTCATTACCACTGCTGCCTTCACTTTGTGAAAAACATCGTATCCACTTCTAGTTCATCACCTTACCTTCTAAAGCATCCCATAGTATTGAATTAGTCAAATGCACTCTTTTAGCCCACATCCACTTAGCGTCTTGCAAAAATTGTGGACTCTTCGTGTCAGTTTGTATTTACAAATTAACACTGTGCACTTTGGTTTTTATCTTGTTCCTTCTCATTAAATGAATGAAGAACATGTTGAAATTCCTCTCACGTTATGAGAAGAAACAAGGTTGCCCAGTTTGCTCTCAGACCAAAATTGTTGAAGTGTTAGGCAATGGGTCTATGTACCACTGCCAAAACCTTGAATTCATATTAAATCAACATACCAAAAAAACTTGTGCTTTGAAAGAGTCGCCAAAAACTTGGAAACTCAATGTTCACTACTAGTCTCTGCTCAACTACATTTGAGATCACATCTTTAGGCATTTGCGTCTTTCTTTGGAAATCTCTGCGTGCAATGGATAAAGGTTTGTACCCACACCACATCACTTAGCCTAAATAAACCTTAGGAAGGGACATGAAATTTGAAAAAGAATGTTATGAATCTAGTCATAGATGAGAACAAAATGTAAATTAACAATATGAAAAGTTAACCATAATTCAACTAATACTCAAGTCAATGAAGTCACAATACCATCTTTGTTCCACCTAAACATTGTGAAACATCAAGAAGAAAGATGACATATAACTTTCCTGACAACTTGTAAGTCGGAAATTCTAAGAAGTTATGCACTTGGTAAGGGTGTATGAGGGTATCAGTGTTCACAGTTCTTAGTATCGATTTATGGCTCTCAAATGATAGAATATATTCAATCCTACCCCACCATCAATGATCTTCTCACTCACAATCCATGACTTCTCACATCATCATCACAATAGGAATTAATACTGATTGATACTTTTTTCCCTAAGACCGTGCACTTTGCAGAATACTTAATTTGGTGAATTCACTTAAGTGTCAACATTATGGTGGTGAAGTAAGCCTCCACTTTGAAAACACTTGACGTTATTCAATGCATTGTATATAATCTCACACAATGCTGAACCTATTGATGAAGTATCCAAACTCCAAAGTATCCATCACCAATTACGTCCATGATCCGACAACACTTTTCATAAGTATCTTCATTAGCTTCCACATATTCTTTGAAGAACAAATGTTCATTAACAAGAGTAAAACTATGAAAAACCCGATATCCAAAAGATGTGAGGATATTGGCCATAAGCAATATTTGATGGCATTGAGAAACACTGTCTAAGTTTCATATTCTTTGAAGAACAAATGTTCATCAGCAAGAGTAAGGCTATGGGAAAAAACCCGATATCCAAAAGATGTGAGGATATTGGCCATAAACGATATTTCATGGCATTGAGAAACACTGGCCAAGTTTCAGTAACTGCCATAGAGTTTATGAGAAGTCGGGTGAGTATTTTGTTTTTTTATTTATTTTTATTTTATTTTTTTGTGGGGGAGGTGGGGGGTTGCGGGGTGCATACAAACATATACAACCACAAAGCAATCAGCACATGTAAACATGCTTACACCAGTTTCCACAGAAATAACAACAATTAACGTTTCTATATATGCCTAAATTTGAACTATCATATATTTTTTAATGACTCAAGGAACAGGCATTTGTTCTTCAACTTTCTAAAGAATAGCCTACTACATTTCGCGTCTTATATTGAAATATATATTAAATTATTAAAATTTTATAAAAGCAACTACTTGGACATTTTTTCCAACTAAAATATAGCCTTGAATATATAAGTGAAAGTAAATACATACCACATGTGATGCGGACATCAAGTGTTGAATCACTCTCGTCCAAATTGACTGTAACAGCCGAAGACTTTATGTATTTTCTTTATGTAATTTTATCTTTTAGTTGTGTTTTGATTTATTAGGAGTTGGATATTGTACTTTCTTTTTATTGAGTACCACATCGGTTGTGATTTGGATCTACAAATTTGCAAAGTCAATTATAGACTCTTGGGTTAGTTGGAATAATTAATGAAGAATTTGAATAAAATCTTGTATGAGATTGTTGTTATCTCAAAACTTGTGTCGGATTTATTCCTAATTACTCCTCTTAAATAAACCCTAGCCTAATAATCTCTCCCTCTCTTTTTCCAGCCGCCAAGCACTCTCCCTATCTTTGTTCTTCTCTCCCCCTACATCTCTCCCTGCAACAACAGCAACCAAAAGCTTCACCCTCGACTCTCCCTCAATAGCAACGAGCCCACGCCACTCCAGCACCAATCCGTCATCGTCTTCATCCCCTTCCCAAGCTCCGACAATGCTGCCCACGTCACCACACCCGCGCCTCCACCACAGCATCTCGTCGCTGCCACTACGCCGCAATCCACCAACACCTGCACCCGATCATCGACACCCTTGCCCCCGTGTTCGGACGCGAGCCAGTCAAACCAGCTTCCTCTTCATCATCGTCCTCACCTCCTCTGCCGCCACCCCCCCCCCCCGGTGACTACCTTGCCTCGGATTGTCGTCGCCTTAGCCCTCACCTGTGCCCGCAATCAAGAAGCAAGAAGAAGAAGAAGAAGAAAGAGTTCAAGCAGGTCCAAGAAAGGAAACCCGACATGCTCCAATTCCACTTGAGATCCTCAAACAAAAGGAGAACGGGTTGAGGTCATTTACCGGTAAGCTACTGTAATCAGACCCGAATCCAATTGCTACAGTAACCGGTTACAGTCCAGAAATAGACTCGTTAGTGCAGGGCTTTATTTTCGGCCATAACTTTCACATCCAGTGTCTGTTTCAAGTGTTTTTCGAGGCGTTATGATCGTGACAACGAGCTCTACCCATCAGCATCCTCTATAGGTCACTGAGATCTCTGTGATTCTCAGCAGATTACTTTCTTTATCATAGTCCTTTTATTTATGGGTTAGACAACCGTCCCTATTATTTTATTGATTTAATCTGCTGCCATTATATAATGAAATTGTGAGATTCTGCTGTCTTGTGTTTGCTAATCATATATATTGATTATACAAGTTTTGCCATTGTAACTGAGTAATTGCATTAGTTTATTTTAGATTAAGAATGGTAACATTGCACTTGCACGTTTTGTTAAAATATCAGTTGCATTATTTATTTTAATTATTTTCCTACCCAAGATCGTTTTGTGGTGAAATGTAGCAAGTTTATTACATCATAGATCTCTGATTCACACACGCATACATGTTTCACATCATTTTTGGTATCAGAGCACGGTTAGGGTAGAATCTGCATCATGTAGGCATTTGTTAGAAAATTTTACTGCTTTTTTGCATAAAAATAATCATTTAATTTAGATTTACATTTCTTAATTTCATTTAAGTTTTGTGTAGTGCATGCCCACCGTAATAGTCACCCACATATGTTAGAAGAGTCTAGTAAGTATTAAACCTCCCAAATGGATCCGCAGCAGATTGCAACAATGTTCACCGAGATAAATGCTAAACTAGAAGCCCTTAAAACACTTTACGAAAGGATGACCAGAGTGGAAGCCAGGTGATCAAAGCCCACCGAGAAACAACCGACGTAACAATACCAATAATCCACTCAATCCTGATGCTCAATATTGAAAAGCATCAAGATTGATGTCCCTAACTTTGATGGACATCACGACCCACAACTTCTCATAGACTGGACACTCCAACTAGATAGGTACTTCACATGGTATGAACTCGCTGAGTCTAGAAAAGTCAAGTATGCTGCAAAGAAATTGTCTGGCCAAGCTAGTTAGTATTGAACCAACCTAGAAAATAGGCGTGCAGCATAAGATCGACCATCGATTGACACATGGATAAGATGAAAGAAGAGCTAGAGACAAAGTATGTGCCCCATTGTTCAGTGCTCGTCTCATAGACAATTGGCATCAACACACTCAAGGCAACAAATCTGCCAAGGAGTATGTCAAAAAATTCGATGAATTCCTCATCAGATGCAGTACCCTTCATAGGTAAGATGAAGCCCAAATTCTTTCTAGATTCAGATTCGGTCTTAAAGATGACCTACGTACTGAACTGTTAGCTTGATGAGTCAACGAGTTAGAGACAGCGTACACGTTAGTCCAAGATATAGATACCACTAGAACAAGTCACACTTCCAAGAGTCACGATTATGGGGCCTCAGTGTCTAGATCGTCCCCATATCCCCACCCCAATAGGTATAGTACACAAACCCCTTCACATAGGGATGACATCAAGGACGAGAATCTTAAACGAGACAACATAAACAAGGGTCTCGAGTCCTCCAAAGTTAGTTCCACAACCAAGTGCTACAAATGCCAAGGTTACGGACACTTAATTGCCAGTTGCCCTAGTCTCTCAGAATCACCATATAGATGAAACACCCACTGAAACCACTAAGTCAGATTCTGATGTGTACATCTTAAGGGAGAATTCTAAAACTGACGAATAGCCTGCAACTGATGATGTTGGTCTCAATTATACTAATCAAACACCATCAACTCACTTGTCTATTGTTAAATGTGTATCCTCCCCACCGGCTGAAAAAGACGATTGAAGAAAAAGTGCTACCTTCCGCACGTTCACCAAAATTAGAGATAAGAGTTATAAAGTGATTGTGGACAGTGGAAGTTGTATCAATGTAATATCATCGAAATCGCTCGAATATCTTGGATTAGAGGTTGTACCCCTCCCACCTATTCAAAGTGTCTTGGATTGACTCACGGCACTTGACGTCAAATAATGTCCTATCCCAATCAATTTCAATCATTACAAAGACAAATTCTGGTGTGATGTGATCACCATGAGTGTAGGTCAAGTCATATTAGGTAGACTATGGCTGTTCAACAAAAATGTCACCATTTACAGTCGATCCAACACGTGTCAATTTGAGCATGAGAGTAAACAGATTAAGTTACTACCCTTAAAATTCAAGACTGGACAACCCTAGCACACATCCACTTAGGCTTTACTGCCAACTCCACCTTCCCCACCTCTTATTGCTATTGTTCCCTCCCTATCTTTAACTAGTTATGCATACCCTGTTCGCAAATCGCTTCCTCCCTTACTGCCGACACCATCCCGCTATAGCGCATTAGAGTTTGCATTTGCATCGAACACGTGCATGAACTACACAAAGAGAACAGTGATGGAAAATAAACAAAGCAATGTGAAGCCTACTTTGCGAACTGACAATACAAAATATTTAAAACTTTTAATGTGGGCGATTATGTGATGGTTCAGATTATCCAAAACGGTTCCTTCGGGAACTGTTAAGATGCTGCATATCCGCAGTGCTAGACTTTTCAAGATCTAGAATAAACTAAATTGCAATACTTGTCTTATAGATCTTCTAAAAAATTATGACATTAGTTGTATTTCAATGTCAATGACCTAGTAGATTACAAGGGTTTTGATTGTAGCAGATTGGTTGTTAAGCCTTCTCCTAAGACATTCTCTGAGAGACCCCACTTACCCCACTCCCAGATACTCATCCCATCACGCAGAGAAGGTTGATAAAGTTTTAGAGGATGAAACTATCACCACCAAAGCTGATGGAACTCACAGGTACTTGAACCGCTGTAAAGAAAAAGCACAGACTGTGGACTCACAGCTAGATCGAGGTGATTTGCAGCGGGTTGATTCAGTACAGCATGGGAGCATTATTCCACCTGACTCAATAGGGTCGAGTCTTCTCCCACCCAGGGAGAATAATGCGAACATCAAGTGCTAAAACAGGCGAAAGAACTCCAATTCATATAAACTCTAGCAACTGAAGACTTTATGTATTTCTTTTATGTAATTTTATCTTTTAGTTGTGATTTGATTGTTAGGAGTTGAATATTGTATTTTCTTTTTATTTAGTACCACATAGGTTGTGGTTTGTAACTACAAATTTGTAAAGTCAATTTATACTCTTGGATTAGTTGAAATAATTAATGAAGAATTTGAATAAAATCTAGTGTGAGATTGTTGTTGTTATCTCAAAACTTGTTTAGGATTTATTTCCTAATTACTCCTCTTAATTAAACCCTAGGCTAATAATCTCTCCTCTCTTTCCTAGCCACCAAGCACTTTCCCCATCTCTGTTCTCTCTCCCCCCTACATCTCTCCCGGCAACAGCAGCAACTAAAAGCTCCACCACCGACTCTCCCTAGATAACAGCGAGCCCACGCCACTTTGGCACCAATCTGTCACGTCTTCATCCCTTTCCCAAGCTCCGATGACGCTGCTCGCGCCACCACACGCACGCATCCACCACAACAGCGTCGCCGCTGCCACTACGACGCACCCCACCAACACCTGCACCCAATCACTGACGCCCTTGCCCCCGTGCTCGGACGCGAGCCAACCGAACCATCTTCCTCCGCCACCGACCTCACCTCCTCCGCCACCCTGTCGGTGACTACCTCGCCTCGGATTGTTGCTGGATTGGCCCTCACCTGTGCCTGCAAGCAAGAAGCAAGAAGCAAGAAGAAGAAAAGGTACAAGGGTTCAAGAAAGGAAACCTGACCCGCTCCTATTCCACTTGAGATCGACAAATAAAAGGAGAACGGGTTTAACTCATTTACACGTATGCTATAGTAACCCGACCCGCATCCAATTGCTACGGTAACAGGTTATAGTCCAAAAACAGATTTGTTAGCGCAGGGTTTTCTCTTCGGGCCATAACATCCACATCTGTGGTGCCCGTTTCAGGTGTTTTTCGAGGAACTATGGTCGTGATGACGAGCTCTACCCATCAGCATCCTCTAGAGGTCACTGAGATCTCTGTGATTCTCAGTAGGTAACTTTCTTTCTCACGGTCTTTTTTTGTAGTTTAGATAACTAACCCGTATTATTTTATTAATTTAATTTGCTGTCATTATATAGTGAGATTGTGAGATTCTGCTGCCTTGTGTTTGCTGACCATATATATTGATTAATTGATTGTACAAGCTTTGCCATCATAACGGAGTAGTTGCATTAATTTATTTTAGATTGAGAACGATAACACTGCACTTGCATGTTTTTTTAAATCCATCTGTTGCATTATTTGTTTTAACTATTTTCCTACCCAAGATCATTTTTGTTAGTGAAATGTAGCAAGTTTATTACATCACAGGTCTCTGATTAACACGTGCACATCACCATGTGTAATGAATATGAAAGAATCGCTCGAGATATAGAACATATGTCCAACCACAAGTGTCAAAATTAAAAAGTATATTATAAAAAACTAAGGATGCATTTGAGAAGCATCCTAACACATAAGAAATGTCCAATAAGTGGTGTTGTCCAACATGCTCATGACATGGATCCAATGTCATGAGAAAACTATCCATGCAATCATGACCTAAATTGAAAGAAACTTGACTTAAGGGTAAAGGATCTTTCTTTGCTTTTGAGTCACATCTCTGCAAGTTTACAACCATATTCCAAAATTCTTCAGTTGCCACTTAAGGGCATGTCTGGTTCCTTGATTGGGAGTATATGTGAGCACGTGTTCTTTGATACTAAAATATTATAATTACATAATTTTGCAACTGAGCAAAATATCGCCGTATCTTTTCCGAGCTTTCTCAGTATAATGATAGATTATTTAAGAGGGTGTGTTATTCTCTTCAAAAGAGCCACTACCTCCATTCAAAATGCCAATACTATGTCCTCATAAAAAATTGTACAAATGGGTTCATAAAAGTTAATTAACAACTAAAGGAATCAACAACCAACATGATAACATGTCGATAGTAAATGAACATTGAACAGGGAATGGTAGAGAGTAAATGGCAAACTTCTAAACTATGTACGTGAAAGCAACAACAGCTAATAACACGTGTAAACAATACATTTTATACATATATCCTAAATGAAATTAGTAAATTATAATACATTAAGGCAGTAAATTAAAGAAAACAAAATTTTCCTAATCAGATTATATAAGGTTTCATTATTTACATTGATTACATCTTTTTGTGAAGCA